>NDXB01007677.1:424-54193 GCA_002631895.1 Agapornis roseicollis | reverse complement strand
TGGGGGCGGGGGGGGGGGGGGGGGGAAGAGAATAATTAAGTATCATATTTAAAGCTAAATCAGATACTTCAGGAAACTTGCTGCCAGCTGTGTACTCTGCATTGGCACAACATGGGAATTCAAACACAAGTTGTTAATGAAACCTGTCCTTGTCACATGGGAGCCTCCAAAACTTCTTTCTTGGCTTCCTATGCAGAAGAATCAGGATAAGCATGAACCAAACAGGAGCAGGACACAGTTGTGCCATTCGACTGCAGCTATAATCAAGAGAAAACTATTCCAGAGGAAGGGGAAGGAAGAAAGCTATGTGGGAACAGAGCAGATAAATGTAAGACAGAGTCCAAGGGAAACCAAAGGAAGTTGCAGCAGATTTACTGAAGTTCACCTACATGGAGGCAGTTTTCCTCCACAGTATCAGAAGATTAACACTTAATGATCCAGCCTTACAACTGATGGCTTTCCTTGTTCCATCCAGCATTCCCACTCAGGGAAGAGCTGATTCCAGTTCTCTGTCTCTTGCTTATAAGAGCTTGAAGGGACTGCCACAGCTACTTACAGTCATGCCCATTGGGAACCCCTGTGGGGGACAGGCCTTGAAATAAACTGGATGAGTGAAGACCTAAACACACACAGCTTTGAAATGCACTATTTTCTTTCATAAAGATGCCTTCTTCTTGCTGATTATTCATTTAGAAGAAATAACTTAAAAAAGGAATGTTGAAAAGATATGTTAAACTAGTTGCCAGCTGGGGTTAAACCACAACAACCAAGTTAAAACACACTAACAAATACAGGGTTTCCTTTAAAGATACTGTACATTAACTATGGACAGGGAATAAAAAGCAGCAAAGGCACAACTCAAATAGGACATTTCTTAACATGCCTGTGAAACCTCAATATAGGATGGCCTAATTCTCATCTCTTACCAAGCCACTTTACACCTTCCAATATTATAAAGGTAATCCAATGTCATATTCACCTCTGTATTGTGACTTCCTGAACAGTAGCTTCAGCTTAATAGAATAGGCCTGGTGCCTACAAGGGTTCTGCATTCCTACTGTATCACTTATCTTCTGCTATTGCCATATTCCACCCACAGGGCTTAAGGTGATATTAGTTGTACCCCTGTGGAAGCAGCCTAAATATCAGTGTCTAGAAAAAGTATGTATTATACAAGAAGCATAACACGGAGATTAAACTTACAAGTGGGCTTTGTAGGGAGGCAAAACCCTGATTCCTCTCCCACAGCCTCCAGTGACTAGGAAGGTAAATGTGCAGGACGTATTGACCTAGAGCTGGGTTTCCATACAGGACAAGTCTCTTCAAGAATGCCCCACTCATTCTGCAGACCTTGGGAGTTGCTGTAGTGCTTTTCCATCAGTATACTAACTTTTAGGGCTTCACCTCATGCTAATATGGTGGCAAAATAGGAAAATAAGGCCTTTTTTCCTAGTCTTTCTGGAATTGCTAGTGTTACTTCACACTGCAACAGACATGGCAGGCAAATATCTGAAAACATTTAAATCCACAGCCTTGTCATTAACATTATTCATTCTCTCATTTTAAGGAAGAAAAGCAAAACTGGATACCCAAATATTCTTCACTGCAGCCTTTATTCTGCATGTCTTATTATAGTGAAACTGGGCTTTGGTCTGAAAAGAGACCTGGAGTTAAAAGAAAGCAGAAGCAAGACCTGTGGGCAAAAATAGGAAACAGAGATCCAACAACCCATTGCAGGTCAGAGGTTATTTGTAGCTCAGTTACCACAAGGGGCTAAAAACGCCTGCTCCAACCCATCGCCACATGGGTGCCCAGTTGCCCAAAGGTTGTATTGAGTCTGCTCTATGCTATGGGTTTAGACCTCATCAAACGAAACTGGAACATCTGAAAAAGGAGAGTGTGTGTAAAGTTTCACATCACTTGCAAAGTTGCAAAACTTGGACCAAAAGCCTTAGGCCTGATGTCCAAGTTCAAATGTAGAAGTCAAACAGTACCAACAGGGTCAGAGACTTGCCCCCAGCTCTTAGCTCTTTAGTTTCCCTTTTCCTTTCCCCTGAAAACTGGTTTTCCTCTATCACAAAGAGATATTTGGTATTTAAAAGCACTGTTCACTGTTGCTGTAAATCAAACTTTAGATGAGTCCTTTTGCCTCTCAGTAACTTTACCATCAGCAGAATTCATTCCTAAAGTAAACACCAATTTGTTCTAAATACACTCTTAGGAAATACTCTACAGAAAAGAGGAAGAGACTGTTCAAAAGCAGACTGTGTGCTAGCTTGTCAGGTGTTGCTAAGAAGCAACTATTCCAGCATTTCTTCTACGCTGTCATCATTCCAACACTGGGCCTTCATGCCTCAAAAATCCAACAGTATAATCAGTACAGTATACACCTGATAAGTAATTAAGTTTTCCCATGTTTCCAATAGAAGCAGTGACCACATACACCAACTGAGGTACTCCAGGAGTCACTTCATAGAATCACAGAATAGTTTGGGTTGGAAAGGACCTTAAGATCATCCAGTACCAATCCCCCTGCCATGGGCAGGGACACCTCACACTAAACCATGGCACCCAAGGCTTCATCCAACCTGGAACGCTGCCNCCATGGGCAGGGACACCTCACACTAAACCATGGCACCCAAGGCTTCATCCAACCTGGCCTTGAACGCTGCCAGGGATGGAGCACTCACAACCTCCCTGGCCAACCCATTCCAGTGCCTCACCACCCTAACAGGAAAGAATTTCCTCCTTATATCCAATCTAAACCTCTCCTGTTTAAGTTCGAACCCGTTACCCCTTGTCCTGTCACTGCAGTCCCTAATGAAGAGTCCCTCCCCAGCACCCCTTGCCATTTGCCATATGTGCTGTTACTATTTACCATCAAAGATTCTGTCTCACAGAACAGAATGGGAATGACCAGCAGCAAGTGACACGGTTTAAAACACTCTTGGAGTAATTCTCTTCCCCACTGAACCCCCGAATCACCCGCACACAAAGTCCAAACAACCAGCTATGCTCTACAGGAATATTTTCCAGATCACTCACACATGGCTAGAGAACAGTCCAGCTCCATTTTCATTCCCAATGCAGCACACTATGAAAACCGCTTTCCAAAAGCACCCTCCCAGCAGTGACACCTGCAGAACAGAAACCGAAGCTTCGAGAGAAGCTTGGCAATTAGGACTAATGGAAAAGTAACCAGATTCCCAAGGCTTCCTAAACCCTCTTTTCCTTTGAAGGAGTCAACCACCCTTCCCTGTCCATCTTCCTGCTAAGCACTTGCCAGGGTTTCCAGCGGAATGACAGTCAGGAAAGCTTTATGAAGTTCAGTGGAGCAATAACCCACGGATCAAGCCGGAACCTAAGTCACACACTGCAGGGCCACGAAGAGTTAAACACCAGCACCCAATTCTGCAGGTCACAGGAGCAGCACATACCTCCGCCTCCCGCTTCAATTAGATCTTGTTTTAGGCTTTCTTTAATTACCCAGTGCCATTCCAGCCCGACTGGGTGACATAAATGTATTATCCCATCAGAATGTCAGAAGGTAAAATTAGATTCTGGTCTCCATAAATACACTTCACCCAACCTCGGTGCCTCCGTCCAGCAATGACGACGGCTTTATGTAACCTACAAACTGCACTGGAAATTACAGCTCCCTTCTCCGGCTCGGGATTGCTCTTCCGTTTATCCGAAGAGAAATTCAGCTCGGGGCGGGGTGGGGGCGGGGGGTGGGGGGGAAGGAAACAGTTTCGTAAGATCGAGCTCCGAAGGAGAAAGAGGAAAAAGCAAATTGCACCAAGTCGGAATGTACTCACGGTCTCCTTATTGGGAAGCAACTCCTTTCGGATCCTGAAGAAGTTCTTGCCGTACTGCCTCAGCCCCTTAATAAAGCGTTTCTGTGATAAAAGATAACAAAAACAGCGTGTCAGCAGAAGGGAAGAGAAATAAAGGAGATCTTGATAATCAGCACGAACAACGTTCCCAGCTTAGGGTCCGTCGGTACGAACGGATACGTACGGAGCAACCGAAAGCGGGCAGGGGCACGCAGCTCTGAGGCGATGGCGAGGAATTCAGAGCGCATTCCCTTCCATGTCAAACTTCCAGCGTTTGAAGCTCAGGAAAAGTCAGTACCACAGCCAGCCCTCGCCCGGCACCGCCGGAGCGCCCTGCTGCACGTCTCCTCCCAACTCTTATTCCTCAACTACCAGCGGCGGGCGAAGGGAAATGCGCAACGTTGATTTTCGAGGGGAGGAGAGAGCCTCTCCGGGGAGGTGCCGCTGGGGTCCAGCAGCGCCGGCAGCCGCCAGCCCCTCCGGCTTCTCCCTGCCCGGGGTTCGGAGGCAGACCCGCGCTCGGCTCCCGAGGCCCCCAACGCGGAGACCCGCGGTCCCTCGCCCTGCAGCCGCGGCTGTGGCGGCGCAGGTAGAGCCCGCGGCGGGCAGCGAGCCGAGCGGAGCCGAGCCGCAGCCGAACAGCCGAGCGGAGCCGAGCAGCCGAGCGGAGCCGAACGGAGCCGAGGGCCGGGCGGGAGGCGGCGGCCGCCCAGCGTGTGATGGCGGCGGGGCTGGGCGGCGCGGCACCCGCGGGGCGCGCCGCAAAAGGCGGCCTGGATCAGCCCCCCCGGCCCGAGCGGCCGAGCCTCGGGGAAGCTCCGCGACAGCAGCCGTCGATCGGCGGCGGCCCCCGGTCCTGCCCGCGGCCGGAGCTCGTCTGCCGCAGCCCGCAGCCGCTCGCACTCGGGTCTCGCTTCCCGAGGGACCGCTCCGGCTGGAAACTGCGCTCACCGCGCTCCTGCTCTGCTCATGGGGGCAGCTCCTGCAGCACCCCTCCGCCTGCGGAGCATCCCCGTGCCCCGTTCCACTACGTACACCCCAACGTTTCACCACCACCAGGCAGTACCAAACGACCAAACCCAAAGTGTCTCCTTCCAGAAGGGCCAGGCCCGAGGATGCTCGTTACCTATAAACACAAGCAAACCCAAGATCTGTCTGCAAAAGATGAGGGATGTTGGGTAATGGGCCCTGAGATCAGGAGGAAGGAGATAAGAATAAATCCCTAAAACGAAACACACCTCAAGTTGGCTGAATGCATTTTGGACCACACCACCCTGGAAGCATCTCCTTGAAGGAGGTGGGCAGGCACTTAAAGGCTTCCATGCCGTGAAATGGATAAGGAAGCCCAGAAAGGGTTGCTTGCTACTGAATAACATCCCACCACAATGCTGATGAGCAGTCTCTTTGGAAACTCATGCATATTATTTTGCTCACAAAGGGATCTGTCCTTACCTGACCCTGACCCTCAAACCAGCAAGACTGCTAGGGTTTGCCAAGGACACGCCTGGGGGCACAGAGACAAGAATGAACCACGGGTTGTGTACGCTTTGGGATTCCAGTCCCTTCCAGCATATGACTTGCTCATTCCCACCTACTCCCTTCAAACCAGGGAACAGAGCACTCCAGGGATAAGAGTTCAGGGTTGCTGAGCAAGGAAAATCATACTAATAGCAAGGTACCAGCCCCCCATACATCATGCCACTCCCAGCATCCCAAAGAGCAGCATCAGTCCTGTCTGCAGTTTATCATAAAGAAAGGAAATCTACTAAAGCGAGAAACATGTAGAACCAGGCAGTCCAAAGGGAACACACATTCTGAACAAGGCAGCTCAGATCCTGGCTTTGACATCGGTGCCTCATGGGCTGTATCAGAGATAGGATGCTCTTGCAACATCAGTTAAGAGAGCATATATAGGAGAAGGCAACGTAAAAAGCTATAGGGGAATAAGACAAAATCAGAGCTGGAACACTCCAGCCACGGATGGAAACCCATAAGGAAATAAAAGAGAAATCTGGTCCACTGCATAAAGTGAAAACCCCCATTTCCTACTGCCCAATTGCACCAAATACCAACCATGGTCTGTCTGAACTCTCAGGAGACCACTTCATTTCTAAGATTCCTTTGAACCAAACTATCTTACATTTATTTTGTGTTGTGATTCAACACCATTAAACCATCCTATGACAAACTGGCGTCCTCTGAACTCACGAGATGTCACAAATGCCCATTGGGAACGCAAGCCTAGCGTAGAGCCTGAGTAACAGAATCAGAGGGAGCTTGAAATGCTGGTCCAGATGCCCAAATATGAAGTGAATCCTTCTGGCATTCAAAATACTGGGCAGTTGTGCTGTCACCTTCATTGGTATCACACAGAATTGCCACCAGGCCATTGAGGCAGTGCAAGATAACCAACTTGTGCGCCTCTATAGCAAGGCAAGAGAGAGTAACTCCTTAATACACAGAGAACAACAGAACATAAGAATTAGTTTTAGAAGCTTTGACAGACATTCTAAAGCTTAACAAAATTATAACCTGTCCAAAACATCATCAGATTTTCCTTCCTATTCCAGTCTTCCATTAATTCAGGCCTCACGTCCAGTTCTCCCTTTGCCTGCTGCAGAACAGCTACTTCTTCAAGCCTAATACACCAGAGGCCCCTAAATGTTGTGAAATATAAAAGAACTAAATAGTTGCACATCAAACCAAAGTGACCTGTTGCTCTCCTCCATCTCCCACAGCAGACTGCACAACCGAGCTGACGTTTCCTCTCCTCTGCACAAATGAACACGCAGCCCCTTCTGTGCCTGCATTGTAATGGTGCAGGAGATGCTGCACGACTCACAAAAGGCATCTGAAAGTGACAGCTGCTGAATTAAAATAGTCTTAAATCTTGCCATACAGAACAGTGAGGCTCAAACCTATGGACGCATGAGGGAAGATGTGAGAACAAGTGGAAGCTGCTCTGGAGAGCAGTGGTTTCATTTTTAAAAGCACAGGATTTGGAGTTTTAAGGACAAACGTTTCTATTTTACCACGTGTTTAACTGTAAACCATTGCTTCTGGCAGAACTCTGTCAGCATTATTGTTTGCACTGTTCACTGAAGACAAGCTGTACCACAATTAAAATGATGCTACGGATAATGACAATCACTGCTGTGAAGCAGCACTGGCAATGCCATGGCACACTGGGTCAGTCAGTGCTGACAGACAACGGGGTTGTATTTTACCAAGTGGTTACCATGGCTATTAAGCAGCCACGACACAAGATCTCCAAATACCATTTGATAATACGAGCTTCCCCAATGAAACCTATTAGATTCTGCCATAGCCTACTACAACGTGTAAACAGGGAGCTATAAATAACCAAGGAAGATCAAGGAACAAGCTTGTTAATGTTTGCATATGTGTTACTTGCAGGTCCCATATTTTACCCCAAGAAACAAATATCATGACAAGATACACAAAGCCATTATGTTCTGACTAACAGAGCTCAGATGGCATGTTTATCAATGCGATGATAATGCCATTGCAAAGCTGTAGTTAAGGTTATGCGTCAGGGTTTCTATTATCAAGAGATTACAGCTTGGCAGGAGAAATTTGCTGCTGCTGCATGCTGAAATCCAGCACCCCAGGATTTAACTGCTGCAAACTGAGGTGCCCAGCTCAGATTCCTACTTTGGTGCAGCACTATGGAATAAAGCTGTTTCTGAAAGTGTGCAAGAATAACATCCAGCACAAAAGCAACCTGTTTAATCAATTGAAGCGTTGCAAACTGAAACCTCCTGGGCTTCAGAAAGGCAGGATCACTGATACAACTGTACATTCAGAACTGCTACTGTCTCTTCAGAGATGATGCTTCAATCAGGTTCAGATCAAATGGATGTTCTCTAAGAAAATCCATGTGCTGCTTCATTCTCTTTCCCTGACTTCCACCTGGTTCATTAGCAAAGATCATGTTGTAATGCAATATATTTACCAAAACAAACACAGCCTTTTCTGCTCTTGCTCAATCCAGGAAATAAGGAGGGTTCTTTTCATAAAAGAAATCTCTTTAGACTACATCCAAGAACAGCAAGTCCTTCTCTCAACCTTTTTCTTTAATCACAAGCATAAAGAGATGGAGGATTTTTGCTCTGATGAAAGCAATAGGCACAGTGCATGTTTTGAAAGGCCCCAGGTTTTCTAGGCAGATGCTAAATGACATTGTCACCATCTTCTATATTTAAGATGTCTTTTAAAGTTTGAAAGTAAATATGGTGAGAAGATTTATGGGGGTTTAAGAGTTAACAGCAGATAAACACTAAATGCATCAAAGCATCTTTAAGTCCTTAAATTCCATAAGATAAAAAATCAAGGCAGTTGTTCTGGAAAGAAAATGAGCTTTGGGTCATATCTGCAGAACTTCTGTTCAACGTGCAGCACATTTACACATTGCCCCAAACAATATCTGCACATGCAGACATTATACATGCACAGCAGCTGAATTCCAGTGCCAAGAGCACATCTTATTAAAAGCTTGGTTGAGTTTTAACATTACATTTCGCTCATGCACATACAATGCAAATAAAAGCGTTTGCTGGTAATGTTAAATGATATAAATTGTCCTTTAGAAACAGAAGTATCCTGATCGCTTCCTTAAGAAGACACAATTTAACCTAAAGATGTTGGGTATCTCTTACGAAAATATAACATGTTATTTGCTATTTTTCCCCACCAAACTATACCTGTCTGCAGCAGAAAACGATGCTGCCATTTCTTGTATCTTCGCCTCAAAGGAATTCTATATGCTCAATAATAGACAGGACCAAGTACTGCTCAGTAAGTAATTCCATGAAGGGCAAAAAGAGCTACTTCAAGGAAACACAACTGTCACACGTACCCAGGCTGTTCTCAGAATCCACCTAACCCCTGCAGACAAACAGCAGCCCTGTTTAACTCCTTCTGCAAGCTGCTCTGTTCCCTCAACACTCTTACCCAGTCCACCTGCCCTAAGACACTGCACCAGGGACCACCCTGGCCAGGGAGGGGAAGGTCTCAGAGGTGAGGGGCTGCAGGGTGGTTATTACAGAGTGGTTTGGGTTAGAAGGGACCTTAAAGCTCACCCAGCTCCAACCCCTGCCACAGGCAGGGACCTCTTCCACTGGAGCAGCTTGCTCCAAGCCCCTGTGTCCAACCTGGCCTTGAACACTGCCAGGGATGGGGCAGCCACAGCTTCTCTGGGCACCCTGGGCCAGCGCCTCAGCACCCTCACAGGGAAGAGCTTCTGCCTAAGAGCTCATCTCAGTCTCCCCTCGGGCAGGTTCAAGCCATTCCCTTTGTCCTGTCCCTGCATGCCCTGTCCATGGCCCATCTGCTTCCAGCCTTAGCTGGAAGGCTTTCCCTATCCTGCCTTTGCAAACAACCCAGACTGGGCTTGGCAAAGCTGGGGAAAACACTTTCTGAAACTAAGCTTGGGAAGGCTGCATCATGGAGAAGCAGGTCCAGAGCTGGCTGGATGTTCTGTTGGGTCAGAGAGAGAACAGGATCGTCAAGGACTCCTATAACACAATTGTAAGATGCACAAACTGCCAGCTAAAGAGAGACAGCAGAAAAAAGAGGGGGGAAAGACCTTCTTCCTGGGGTGCAGGAGAGGGCAGAAGGGAGGCAGGTTCCATGGGAACTTCTCGGCCTAAGAATGCACATCCTCAGAGCAGCTTGCCACAAGCAAGGCTTGGTCCCAAGGTAACAGAACATTCTAAGGTACGACAGCAGCATCTAGAATGAGGAACAAGTGTGATGGCTTGAGGAAGCTCACCTGGAACCTTGGTAGTAACAAAATAAACAACCCAAAATCCCCAGATCTAGAACAGTGCACTGGGAAAGGGGAACCATCAAGGAAAATCTACATTCAGGCTGCTGCAACGTCCCTTTAACCTGCCCTGCTGCTGGGAGAACAGGATATGTTTCAATCTCTTCTGAACTGCAACTTACTGTTTCCTGTCACTATAGTAGCTCTGCGTGATGCTGTCTTTGATTTTAACTCTGAAGTGGTTTTAACCCTCACCATTAGATACTCGTGCTGTTGTGTGCTCCATCAAAACTCAACTACCTCACAAACCTGTATAATAGACACCATGAGCCTTCCCTAACCGTCTCTGCATGCTGCTCTACAGACCTTGGCATTGCAGTAGACATGTGCAGGTCTCAAGCATGCAAGCAGAAGTAATAAGAGATGTTTGCAGACATACCTACGTTCCCACTGCTCCCTCAGTGTTATCTGCATTTAGCCTACAGCATCTCAGATGCTCTTCTGTTTACTGCTCTGTCCCACCTCTAACCACAGCACTGCTTTGTCTGCTCCATCAGGAAGTCAGGCTGTCACCAGCTTGCAATTCTGAGTCTCCTGAAGAGAGAATTCTTATTCTTTTCTCTGACACATTCATGTAAAGCTATGAGAAACTGTTCGCACAAGTCTGGTAAGTGCTTGAAGATGTCTGCAACCACCTAATACACATCTCTGTGGCAAGGGACCTTTGTTGCAGGGGAGTATCTGTGCTTTGATGACCGCTGACATTATGCACACAAGCTCTTTCACCATCTGTTTGGCTTGCAGAACGTTGTGGAGTAACAGCAAGTGAAGATCCTTTCCTGTCCTTGGTGCAGCGTACAATGCACCAGTGATGCTACGGCAGGAAGGCATGAACGGGAACACGTGCCAGATCTTGCTGCTTGAGTACAAACTTTAGATATTATAAATAAGCAGTTTTGGGACAAATTTGGTTTATTGATGTATTTTTTCAACAGTCCCCTTCCAAGGCCAGGTTGGATGAAGCCCTGGGTGCCATGGTTTAGTGTGAGGTATCCTTGCTTATGGCAGGGGGATTGGAACTGGATGATCTTAAGATCCTTTCCAACCCTAACTGTTCTATGATTCTATGCTTCCATCTTTCCAGTCCAAGAGAGAAGGCACACATGGAGGTGATGCTTTGCAGAGCAAGACTGGAAGAGAATCACCACACACACGTATGTCAGTGTGTGTATAGAGACTCTGTTTGGTTGAAAGCATCCATTACCTCTGAAATACATTTAAGTCAATTGGCTTCTTTATTCAGCAGATTGTAACCTCAGATCAAGCATGTACTGAAGCCAAACTTAGCTTGCTTTTAATAGATACCGGCCTGTTTATTTTTCTAGCTCTACTGCATCAAGACAAAATCCTCCTCCAACCTTTGTGGTATTTTGAATATAGCCATTTCCACCAAGTCCTCTCACACAAAGATATGGACAAAAATACATTTTGATGGTATTTACTAGATACCAACTGATATTAAAAGTCATTTTAATTTCTCATTGCCTATTCAAAGGACCTCTTTAGGGGATCATCTACATGCAATAAAAATCTTCTCCTCCTTAGGCCACATTCCTGTAAGATCAGGTATACCCTATAAACAAGCTGACAATAAATGTATCAGCTGAGAGGGTTAAAGTAGGCCAAAAACCAGCTTCCCTTCACCAACTGGATCACTTTGTCTTCCTGAATCATTATACTGAACTATTAAACCCTACCTCAAACTGTAAGGGACTGAACTCCAAAGCATCACAGAGATGCAGAGAGGCACAGGCCATGTACCGGTGCCTGCATTGCACACATCCACATCCATATACCCAGACAGAAAGTCATTAAGCAGACTCCCTCAAGGGAATGCCAAAGATCCTAGGATGATAATGAGCCCCCTTCCATGGTGCTGCACTGTTAGCTTTTGTTTTGAACAATAGCTCTCCCATGATACCTCTCGCTTGCTGAAAATATTGGTATTAAGTGAGCATGAGCACAGCTGTGTGTAAATTACATATATAAACAGATTAGATTTGTGTATTTATACTGGATGCAAACACATTAATAGCACATTTGCATACCCAGTTGGCTAAATGAGATTGCATGCAGAGCAGGATTACTACTTCCAAACGCATTTCTTTAGGATTTTCAATAAAGTATTTAGACTGCCATTCAAGAGGTCAGAGTGGATTCATCAGTCTTTCTCTTGTCTTTGCCTCCTCAGAAGTACACAGAGATGCTCTTGTCGACATGCTCCCAGTGTATTGTCAATCCCTCGTCCCAGCCAGTCTGCACAAAGGACTCACAAGTGAGCAGAAGAAACTCAGTTGGGTGCTTGGTAAAGGTTATCCATGTTTCTTTCCAGTTCTGTTTATTGAAGGTGATGTTCTGAAGGGGGGTAAGAGTTCTACATTTCACTACAGCATGAACAACTGTCTAAATGCCAGTTTATAAAACCCTTCTTTCCCTTCTCTGCTTAATGCCAAGGATCAATGTATTGTATGAATGGCAACATGATATTGAAGGTGACACAACAGCTCTCAGACGTTTCCAAAGCTGGGAGAAAATTCAACTCCTCCTTCACTGCAGGCTTTGAGCTGTCAGGGTGCTGCTAACCTTGTGTGCTAACCCCAGCTTTATTTTACCACCAGTACTTTAGCAGAGCTATTTTTATAAAGAGATATTTCAGGTTCACCTGAAGAACAACCTACTCTAGTGGAAGGTGTCCCTGCCCATGGCAGAGGGTTAGAACTGCATGAGCTTTAACGTCCCCTTCCAAGCCAAACCAGCCTGTGATTGATTCCATGATCACATGGAAGCCGAATGCAAAGCTCTGATCCACTTTGTGCACTGTACTCTGTGAGAGCCTAGATGAGAAAGAGAAAATAACAGCCAAAACTATAATCGATTCTGTCTAAACGAAGAGCCTTGAGTTTTGCTCTGATTGTGCCCTGATCATTGGTGCTTTCACTGCACATCCCCAGGCAACACTCCCAAGCCAACCAGGCTCTCTCTCGCCTTCGCATTTCACATCGGCTCCTGTTCAAAGGTCCAGTCCTGCCTCTCGGGTTCACCACGCTCCGGGCCCTGCCGATAGATAAATCATCCCCCAACCTGCTGGTGCAAATGCACTGGCGTGGTGTGATGGCTCCAGCCCGTGTTGCCAAGCAACCCGAGCAAGAGGGATGTCTGAGAAGTGCTGACAAATAGCCAAGTGGCTGCAACAACAGGCTTCTCTCTCCAAAACGTGGTTGGGAGAAGTGCCTCCCCCGCCTCCGCTCCGGGTGGAACACGGCGGGATTGTAAAATCCGAATCAAAAGGCCATTGTAGTGAGCACACACTTCCTGCTCAATTACTGATTGTTCCGAAGCTGCGGGGAGGCTGCGATCACACAGCGTATGGCACCAGAAATGTGATCCGGTAAACGAGATAAAGTCAACAGCACCCCGAGAAACCTGATCTAAGAACAGCCTGCAGTGGCACATCAGAAGCTGATGCACACATCAAAAACAGGCTGGGTATTAAAGCAGCAGCGGGAGGAAGAAAGGAAAACCTGGCTTCGCTTTTGCTACGCTCTGAAAGGGGTGTTTGATAAACAACCCTGGCTCCTTGGAAAAGGAATCCATGGATTATTACAAGCATTATTAGGCACCATAACGCTATCACTGTTGCTGGGTCCCACATTTCCATGGGATGGTGAACAGGGACACATGAGCCCTCCTGTTTGATGACTGCCTGGTTTGCAGCTTCCTCTAATGAAATCCAGGTGGGAAGAGGCAGCATTCATTTGTCCTCACCCCTGAGGAAAGGTCGAGCCACAGGAAGATGTTCCAAGAAGAGCAACAAGTCCTGAGCCTCCAGAAGGCTGGGAAAGCAGAATCCCTCAGGTTGCTGTGTACCTCTCCTCTAAACAGCACTGCAGAAAGGCAGCTGTATTTAACAAAGGCAAGCACTTCCTCACCCTCCTAAATATAATCATTTCCAGCAGTAAGGAACTTGGCCAATGTGCCCATGTTTCTATTTCCATGCCCATGAGAGACCTGCTGACAGACATCAGGGTCCATGTGTGCAGGCACGAGAGGCAGAGCAGATCCATGCAACGCTCCAGCTGCTCACAAAACCTCCCCAAGACATTTGCTCCTCTGTGAGCTTCAGGAAACAACCCCATTGCACATGTCCAGGTTTCACACAGCTTCTATGGACACAAACCTTACGAGCCACCAAGCTGGAGACTGCCTTCACTGCCATAATAGAGCTTTCTATTTATCTAACATTATGGGGAGATCGTTTCCTCCTGTAATCAAGTTTCTCAGTGCTGCAAAGCTGAAATGATTTGAGGGTGTTTTTCCATAAATGATGCATTTGAAAAGTTAAAGAGAACAAAGGTCTGGCACATTTTGACCCAGAGAAGCAAAACAATCTGCTGCTGCCAAGAGATGACAGCAAGCTTTTGATTATACTGCAGCTTGCCTTTTGCTGTACACAGAGATTCATTTCTCATTGTTAAACTGCTGTTAAAATGCTAATACACAAAAAGCTTTCTTATACATGAAAACTAAAGAGCAAGTAAAAAGCAGCAGTTGGACACCATGTTCCATTTCAAGGACATACCTCCTTTCCCATAGGACATCTTAAAGTGTCTCCCTTTAACGTAAGGCAGTAGAAAATCAGCGTTGAAGCTGCAAACTTCAAGCTGGAAAAAAGCTGTTTGATTTTCATTCTTAAATTGATTTTTCTAAAGAAATAGTGCATGGTTTCAATTGCTGTTGGCTTTTCTGAACAAGATGAAATCAGGTGAAGTATCAGGCAAAAGCAGAGATGAAAATACACCAGCAACATATGAAATATGAACCAAACTTGTGGACTATAAGCAATACCCCACCCTACCAGCACTCCTCCAAAGGAATGGTACTCATGCATCAGTTCGGGATAGAACCCTTTTCCTCCCATGCTCTGTCTCTCAAGTACCTGTATCAACAGCTGCAATGCCAATGCATTCTTTAAGCTAGGAATATTCCCTGGGATAGTAGCAATATGAGAAGGTACAGCATCTTCCACGGGGCTGAAGATGTTCCTTGAAACGTTTCCTCACCTTTTCTGGGCAGAAACAAGCCATCATGTATTATGGAATAATATCACATATATTGGAATTTCATTCTCTTTCATCCTGCTTTCCTTAACAATAGGACTGTTCCTGTACTGTGGGTAACCCCTGTGCCTGCTAACACAAAGCAGATCTCCATTAAATCATCAATACTAAAACGCCCATTCGAGGCAATAACATGGGTGGGTGAGCACAGATCCACAGCATCCCCCAACCCGGGTGCTGCACTGCAGCAAGATTGGACCAGAAGGCTAATAACTGACATGAGGAATAACACAAAATAGGCTTCCAGTTGAGCTCCTTCTTGAAGCTTCAGAACATTTCCATTTCTCTTGCCTTTTTCCCCCAGAAAATGTTCTTTTTGTTGCACAGATCAGACAGAGGTCTGCAGACATGTCCATTTACTCCAGTTGAACAACTATTATGCAAGGCTGGAGTTGTTCTCTTTCACTGTGACAATTTTCTGCCCTTTCAGTCAATTTGTAATACTAAGGATAAAAAAGCAGCACTCACTTGAACACACTGTCCCATCCTTTCAAGGCTCAAACACAGTATTTCTAGTGGAAGTTCCCTGTTGCAGAACTACCATTCCACTGGGATTTCAGGCATTATTGTCAATTATTCTGGACACTATTTCTGCCTTCAGACAGTCTCTTTATGCAAATGACAGAAGGAAACAAATACAATAAAACCATTTCAAGAGCTCCTGTACTTTGGAGCAATGAACAAATCCAAACATAATGAGACAAAATGGCAGCAAGAATCCCCAAGGAAATCATCCATCCACAGAGGCAAGTGCTTAAGGTGACTTAGCCTAGTGAATAATAACTGCTGTTCCCAGTAGCAATGTCCAGGTTTGAGTTCAAGCACTAAGATATAAATGTCCCATCCCTGGCAGTGTTCAAGGCCAGGCTGGATGTGGCTTGGAGCAAGCTGCTCTAGTGGAAGGTGTCCCTGCCCATGGCAGGGGTTGGAACTGGGGGAGCTTTAAGGTCCCTTCCAACATACACCACAATTCCAGTTGTGACTTTACTAAAATGACATAACAAAGCCTCTGCAAACTTCTGGACTTCCCCCAGCATAAGCCTGCACTGGCTGCAATGTAGTGAAGAGATACCTGAGAGCACAAATGTGGATACAAGAAATACTAGCGATGATAAAATCAAAGTCCAGGCTGAGAGACACATCCTCAGTGAGACCATTCCTGTACCAAGCAGAAAGCAAACGTCCTCCTGTGACAGGAGCTCTTCATCCTGACAAGTTGTTTGCAAGGAAAACAGGGTGTTCTGATGGGTTTCAGGAATCTAATACTCACTTACAGCGAACTGGAGATTTACTCATTCCTGTTTTCATCTCAGATGGTGCAGGATCAGCAAACCTTGAATGCTCAAGAGCAAAATGAGTATATTCACAACACTGACCATTCCATCCAGCTCTTTTGAAAGTTTAGTCTTCAAAGCCTCGCGATTTAAGGTCGTTTTCAATCTGTGTTTCATAGAGCCATGGAATTGTTTAGGTTGGAAGAGACCTGAAAGCTCACCCTGTTCCGACCCCCGCCACAGCCAGGGACACCCTAAAGCCCCCTCTGTAGATGTGGGCTGCAGCAACAGCGGCAGTGTACGTTGCATCTGTGACCATTACAAGCTCCGAAGGCTAAGGCCAAGGACAAGTAAACCCAACTTGGGATACTTTGCACTTAGAAGAGGGAGGCCAAATTACGGGGGAGAATAACTTCCTAACAATCACAGCCACACATCCTTTGATACTTTTATAGAGAACATCCCAATTTGACATGCAAGTGACGGAATGAATCCTTTAGTTCAGCTGTGTTCAGTCTGATCCAGACACGTAGGGGCTTCCTAGGAAGAGTGGAGGCACTCTGAAATCACAGAGTACACCCTCTTTAAGTAAGACACAGAAAAGGCCTAACCTTTCCTAGGGCTTTTTACTGATTGCTACATAAAGATTGGCACCATACCCTTATATTTAAATGAATCAGAATGTAATAAACAGCACTAATGCTGTCCTAATTCTAATTCTTCATGTTCTGACAACAGTGTGGGTACAGGCAGCACCCAAATCAGCAAGAAGACTGTTTCTAACCAAGTAGATAACCAGACAGCTAAGCTTGAGACTTAATAATTACATTAGTATTATTGCTATTAATAAGCCCCACTGCACAAGGTTTCAGTTCCCTGCACCTGCATCATGAACACACCCCATAACCCTCACTACTCAATTATCCCTTTATTTGGGTCAGAAGCACGTATGTGATGCACTTCTGCAGTGTGGCCACCCAATTACCAAGGAAGATGTTGGCTCATGTGGTGATCTTGACAGTAACATATAAAAGTAGTTTTAGAAAGAATCAGACAATTCCTAACTTCCCTTTCCTTATGTGTAAATAAAATCATCTGGGGAAGAGTGGGGGGAAATGGTGTCAAATGTGAAGAAGTGATACAGAAACAGGAAAGAAAAGAGAGTTGAAATGAAGGACTAGGAATGCACCTATAACAAAGTGAACACTGGCAAAGGAAACTTGAAAGGTAGATATTTATGGGGAGGGAGGAAAGGGGGAAGTGGTGCTGAGCCTATGGAATTGTGTCCCCAGACATGCAGAACTGGACAGTATCTTCCATAACAGGTAAATGAAATATGCACCCTAATAAAACAGAGGTGCCCTCGCTTGCCTTCCCCTATTTGAAACTAATGGAATGTTTGATTTGAGTGTTTGAAGTTATTCCAGTGCAGTGGAGGGTAATATGCTGTGATGCTTATTTATTAGCTCCTCTAAATGCATAAGCCACTGTCTGCTCAGTCTCCCCACGTAACCTAAAAGCTGTATAAATCTGAGCGGGTACTAAGGGGTGGAGGGAAGAATAAAAGGAAGAAAAGGAACAAAAGAATAGGTAAAACCATGTTGGACCGTGCACAAGTGGATAAGGGAATGAATAAGGTATCAAGAGGCCAGTAAACGCTGAAGCAAAACCACAAACCCAGAAGCTATGTGCATTTGGAGTCTTTACCACAACATATTCAAAACCACAAGGCAGCACTGGACAAGCAGCACAAAGTAGAGGCTTTGAAATGCACCCTCACGAGCGCTGATCAACGCAACAGATCTTTTACACAACACTTAAACAAGGAGGAAGGAAAACCTAACCACATGCTAGCTGAAGAGAGCCTCTGCAGAAGCACACACACTATTTACAAGCTGTCCAGGCGCTGCTGTGTTGGCGTTCATCTGTTGCCTACATAAACAGTAGTGAAAGCTACTCAGCTACTATGAGATGCAGTAAAGAGCTTTCTTCTAGGGCAGCATTTCCACACTCAAATCTCAGCTCCCTTCTCAATCGTATGAATCCCTCACATTTGCTCCCTGCGCCAGACTCCAAAGTGAAGCCCTCCTCTGCAGGTCCTGAGCATCACCCTGGATCAAGCCCTTATTTGCTGTCAAGTTCTCTTTCTGGCAGTGCAATCATGAGCTTTCCTGGCACTGTTACCCTTGTAACTAATTAGGAACCTTGAATGGATGCAGAAAATGAATAATATTTAGTCACTGTGTGCCTACTACAGCAGCAGCCGATTATCAAACAAGTGACACCTCCACAAACTTCCATTAAATAATGGCTCCCAGAGAGGATTCGGAGGCACTGACAGGATGGCAAGTGATTGCAGTAACAAAGCTGAGCAACTGGTGATGGATCGCAGTTTGTTCACTCGCTCTGTTACAGCCTGTAATAGAACAAATGATCATTTTTCAGCCTAATTGAATCTGGCCGCCCAGCTCATACAGAGGAGGAGGCAAAGCTACATCATTTGCTTCATTAAAATGCATTTTTATGTCATTTCAAAGATAAAACACCCCGAAAACTGGTGCTGTTGATAAGGAAGATTAGGAAAATAAAATTTATCATGCAAACAGAACTTGCAAATGAGCTGTGTTTTGGCAATTATCCTGCTGACACTCGGGCAAGGAAGGTAAGTCCTGAGCACTACAGCACACAGAGCATTCCTATCGTGACAAGAATCCAAGTTTAAGTAAGAATTGTGTCATTCTTTGCTGCAGTGGCCACTGGGCCATGTGAAATGATTCTCAGATGAGTTCAGGCAGAGCCACAGAGGAGCTGATGCCACTCAAAAAGTTTGGAAAAGAAATGCCTATTGAGAAAGAGCCTTTCCCAACATTTCCAATCAAAACTTCAAGCAAAAGTGACGCATTTCAGCTATAACCTTCATTATACTTCCCAAGATGTTTTGGTTCTCTCATCCTCCCCAAGCCAAGGTGGCAAACCTCATCTTTCCTCTTCCCTCTCCAATGCCCACTTTAGCTTTCATTGCTCGGAGATGCCAGGAAGAGATCTAGGAAGCTAAATAGTTATTTAAAATTAGTTACCCTTTGACATTGGCAAGCACGTTTGTTTTCTTCCATCTTTCTGGCTCACCCAAGGAAGCAACACGTCCTCTCTGCCACCTCTCTGCAGAGCATCACTTACACAAGGAAGTGTTGCTCTGGCAACAAGCATCAGTTACGAGCGAGCGCTGCCAGGCACCGGAACAGAGAACTGTGTTTATCCTACCAAGCATGAAGCAAGGACTGAGCTCCATGCTGTTTTCTATCTAAAATATACTTACCTGTACCCAGCTCTGCTCATCTGCTTGACCTACGCCTACTACAGCCAGTTTAGCCTTAGGATTCATTCCCCTTACTAAAGCTGAGCTGACAGCATCCGTGCTCAAACAGGATGAAGTTCAAGGCTGTGGTTTTAAAGCAACCTTGTTAGGGACGCTGAAGATCATGCCTCTCCAGGTTTCCTGTAGCCCCTTTAGGCACTGGAGCTGCTCTGAGGTCTCCCCTTAAGGAGCTTTCTCTTCTCCAGGCTGATCCAGCCCAGCTCTCTCAGCTTGTTTCAATAGGAGAAGTAGTGAAAACAGTGATTTGCCCTATCAAGTAATCCATTGCCGGGCTTTACGTATTTCATAGAGTGTAACTCCAATGAAAGTATTCCAAAATGAAACACTTCTACCTACATCAATTTAGACTAAGCCAAAATTACTTGGAAAGATGCTGGAGATTTCTATCATACACTTCACATGGAAAAATGTCAAAGCACTTCACCATTATTTATTACTATATTATAACTGCACTGGAAGGTATTAAGGAGGATTTATATTTCCTAACACCTGCAAAACAAACTCAACCAAGCTACTGAAATGCCAGGACTATTGAAATAATGTGAAATCAAACCAAGAGCTCTGATGTTGCTATGAATTCCAGCCAACACATCAGTCACCACTCCTTCACTATTAGAAAAGGGGAACCTAAACGTAAGTCTCTGCTCATGGCAGGGGGTTGCAACTAGATGATCTTTAAGGTCCCTTCCAACCCAAACCATTCTGTGATTCTAAGCCATGCTTTTTACAGCACTTCTGAAAACAGGCACCTAACCATCATTTATATTTAAATCATAAAATGGCTTTCAAAAGCAGAAATAAACTCACACAATCCCAGATGTTGGAGTGCTGAGATAACCTACACCAAGGAGCAGGAGCCAGAAAGCTATCTAAGGCTATTTATTACATTTGCTTTCAGAATGGGAAGCAAAGTGTGAAACATATTAAGACTATCAGTCTTTTAAAAGTCAATCATTAGTAACAAATATGGATTATCTTAAAGAAATTGAATTCAGACTTTGGAAATCAAGTTATGTACAAAGAAATAGAGCAAAAACGCTCTGATACATACTGTCCTTTGAAAATCAAGGCACAGAACATCCTACCCCAGCAGACAGATACAGGGCGAAGGGGTTTTATCCTGATGTGGAGAATGAACACTTAGAATCACTCAGTTCTGTTTCCTATGGCAAAGCATTTACCCTAGCAAATCCCAGCATTCTGGTGATCCCTGCACTCTCCAGGTGCTCCAACTGTTTTAATGTCATGACTCAGTTTCCTTTTGGAGGAGAACAGGACATAGGGGGATGTTATATTTAAACCAGATTCCGGATCTCTTAGCAGATAACATCTGAATAAAGGTCAGACTATTGAAGGCAGTAACTGTGTCACTGACCGGAATATCATCTGATGGGGAGAAGGAGGAAAGCCAGACGAGCATCAGCACACTTGGCTTGTTTTCTTCCCCTGCACAAGGCCAGGGTGAAGAGTCTTTGTTTCAGATGTGATACTGCTGAGCCGCATAGCTCATGCTTCTATACATAGAACTGGTAAGATATACACCAACATTAAAACTGACTCCAGCTCTGTTGCTAAGGAACTACAGCGGATAGCTTTTTTGGCCTTCTTCATTTATAAAATAACCACTTTGCCCTATGGGAGAAGGAATGCAATCTCTCAAGTCCCCCAGTGCCTTGTTCTCATTTTTAAATGAACACAGGAAGATGATCGAGAACGCTGGGAAGTGTAAGTGATCTCCATTTTTAAGATGCCCTTGAAAATGAGATGAAAAACATGGTTTCAACAATCAACTGCTGTCGTATTTATTAATCTTTCAAGCAGCAGTTTCCTTCCCCTTGGCAACAGTGAACTCTGTGCCTGTGCTTCTGTGCCTCTCTTGCAAATCTTGCTCTAGAAAACAACCGAACACCAGCTTCTGAAAGCACCTATCATTTATTCAGTTTATACTGGAGTTAAACTTGGGAGTTTAGAGTTGAGCTTCCGGCCCCACACACAGGAATAGCCTCCTAAGCTGTGGCAAGTGGCCAGTGTAAATATTTGTTGTATTATTTCGGGGGATCAGCAATATGGTAAGTGCTTAATAGATAAAAATATGCCACATGAAGGCAGAAAAGGCGATGAATCAAGAACCATATGGCAGTTGAACAAAGCAAACAGAGAAATGATATTGTTAAGAGAAGACTAACTTCTCCGGCAGCTGGGGAAAGATCAAGATTAGTGAAAGCAGTGAAATCACCCAGTTTGAAGCCAAGGTCACTGACAGGATTTATGGCTTTATCCTTTGCTGAACATGAAATGCCCAAATCATTTTCTTCTGGAAATCTACTTCCCCCACCCCATTTGGGCTCTCTCATTTGCTGGAGGCTTTTCCAATTCATTCCTTCTCACAGCTGGTTAAACAAGGGAATCTTTTGGCAAACTAAAAAGAGGAAAATTGATCGCCCTACACAAACTTTCCTGCACGTACAATTGATTTTTAATTCACTGCCTTATTTCCAAAAGGACTCGGCAATAAACTGAGTGCTGAATGTGTGATATTGATCCCTTTAAACAAGGGCTTGGATCAAAGACTGATGCACGTTAATCACAACCAAAGAGATTATTATCTTTTGTCTGGAAACCTGTGTTTAAACTAAATCCCCCTTTTGTAGCCATATCCCACCACATATTTGCCAGCTGTACTGCACCTTATAATTTAGTAAACCTGTCAGCTACTAAGGAACTGTAATTTTATGCAACTTTTAAATAACAACTGTTCTCCCCCAAGCAGCCTAATTTCACCCTTCATCAGTTACTGTGAGGACCGATGGTTCTTTCACATTCTAGGTCCTTAGATAAGCTACAGACAAGACTGTACATTCCCACTGTATGTTCTCAAACTGAAACCATATTTACTCATCCTTAAAGATCCTGCTAAACCATGGCAATTTGAATTTGTGGTTGGTTCCATTTTCAGCTGTTACCGATTGCTGAAGTCCAGAAGATGTCCACTGAGTCAGAACCTTAACGTTGGTATTTTGTGGGTAAGAAATTAAAGCTAAGCAGTACCTCAGACCTTAACCTCCTAAGCCCATTCCATTACTCACACGCAGCTCTGCAATGCCATCTCCTTTTCAAACGTCCCTTGATGATTCTTTCCCCCTCGACTATTCCAGCGGCTCTGTTTCAGTTTTGCTATGAATTACATTTTCTACAGCTGCCACATAAACAGTAAATAAAATTCATGGTATTTGTGCCCCAGTAAGCAGCTCTGTCTTCCAGCATATCAGAAAAGCCTGGCTTCAAAGGGGTCAGCAGTGAAAACAATCATTTCAGGAGCAGATACTCCAAGAAGGGCAGATGAGAGGCATTTAAAGATGATTCTAGGCAAAGAAGCCAAGCAAATCAGTACATGTGTTTTGCATAAGTAATTGCTTGACCAGCTACACTGGATTACAAATACTTGCAGACACGTTAGGAAATGAGTTTGCCACATCTTGTCATTTTTGGCAGAAGGATCTCCACTTAGATTGTATGGGAAAGGAGCTTTAAGCCAAAGCCAGGTGTTTATGAACTTGTAAATCCATGTACATGGCAAATTAGGGCTTATCACCAGCCAGGATTAAGTATCCCTGCTCAATATTTAGGAGGTTGGTAGAATGTAGGTTACCTCAGCTGCTCTACATCAAGAGCAATGTCAAATATTTAAAGGGCAGCATATTTCATGATAAAATGTATTACCAAGGACATCATGGTGTGTCATCGATGGTTCTGCACAAGTAAAACACCCTTCTTCCTAAGGAACACTTCATTTCTTATGAAGAATTCAGCACCTCTGAAAAGATGGGACCAAGCATAGAGGAAAAAGGAGAAAGCATCCCAAGGAGTAATGCAAAACTATTGTTTCACCCAGATTCTCCTTCTCTTTAGAAGCTGCAGCCCTGAATTTCCAAGGTTGTTCCATCAGCCTCGCCAGTGTTCTCCATAATCCACATCTGAACGGTAATTAGGAGCACAGTTCCATGCACCAAAAGCATCCCTGTGCAATAAACTGCAACACAGCAGCAGTGAACTCTGCCTGTAGCTAGCATGCATAAGTAAACAGAATTAATAACTACCCAAGTGTGGACGGGTGACTTAATCTGTTTCGATTAGATGCAGCTCTGCCCGAGGCCTTTGTGTTATTTAAAATGTGTTCATCATGTTTAATTAAAAACCTAATAAACTAGAGGCTCTTTTAGTTCTGATTTATATTTCTCTTCTGGAAGCTGAATTGATTTTGTTAGTACTTTTGATAAAAAAAGACAGAAAAACACCCAGATCCTGACTAAGGAAATAAAACCGTGAGATCAAATCAGGACTGTTCTGTGAAGAACAGTCCAAATGAGTTTATTTCCTTCAACGTTTCTAATCCACAAGGTGTACCAGGATTGAAAGTCATTTCCAAGTTCACAAAACTTAAGATGAACATTGCATCCTGTGTAAATGATAGGGTTTTTATCTGAAATAGAAGTGTGCACAATAAGCTCATTTCTGGACCTGGAACAAATAGAAGGTCAGAACTGTACTGAACATCACTGAAAGGATAAAAAGCAATTTTGCAGAGAAGATTTTGTCCCCAGAATGGGTGGAAATTCTGTAAGGACAATTTTCCCTGTGAAATATTTCCACTGAAACCGTGCCAGGAAATATGGGTGTTCAATTTAACCTCAACTGCAGGAAGGTAACGACCACAGCTCCAGATTTGGAATCTGTGGAAAGCAAAGCAGCATACCACCAGTGTAACTACAGGCACTCAGGTTTGTTGTACCTGTTTCCCATAGACAAACTCCAAGCCTGCATGTTTCAGAATACGATTTGAATGTCAGTTTTGAAACGTTTCCAACTGGAGAACAACTGACTAGCACAGTTCCAGTCTTAGTATGGACTTTTGATGGCCTGCATCAAAAATGCCTGTACTCTGTCAAAGATGGAGACAAATTCAGAGGTGCAAAGTAGATCTCACTCACCTTTCACTCTGAAAATCCCTCTTTGAGTCTGAGTGAAGCATTTTTCTCAGTGAGTTGCAAGACAGACAGATAATAACTACATCTGACTTGTGCTACAACCTACCCGTGCACAGTGATGGATAGCAGTGTTAGAGAGGCTGGGTGCCACTAGCTCTTAAGGAGACTAGAGAAGATGGCTGAAGGAAATGAAAGGAGGGAAGTGGCTACTCTGCAATCCCATTTCAGCAGAAGATACCCCATAGAATACATGCCCCATGGTTAAGTCAGCTCCCCTTCCCCAGGTACATGAGCCTTGCTCAGCAGTGTCATGACCCATGTCAGATGTGGCTTTCAGTGGTAGGACACTTTGTAAGAGGGCACTGCCACCAGCTGTATCAACACAGGGGATGTGCTGCACAGCTTCACAGGGTCACAGATTGGTTTGTGTTGGAAGGAACCTTGAAGCTCACCCAGTTCCAAACTCCTTCAACTAGAGCAGGTTGCTCAAATAATGCATCTAATCCAGAACTGCGCTGCTTTCTAGCCTAACACTAACCAGATTCCACCAGATAACTGCTGCTATCAGTTTATAGGGTGCATGCCTATAAAGTGCTTAAATACAGCATTATATATGACAATGGCTCAACAGATTTGCCCACAGAAATAAATTCGTGAGCATTAGAAGTGAATCCAACCCCCCCTCACCAAATCACCACTGGAAACTGATGCCGTCAGGTGGAGCATGAGCCTTTATAAACAGGAAGCAGCTGCTGCTCAAGCTGCGTGTCCATGCATCAGTAAAGAAGTTACTTCAGCCCCTTCTATTAGGCAGTGTGGAAGCCTGGTTGTCACAGCATGCTTCTGAATTTACATACTGGAATAAGAAAGGTTTAAAAATAGGCAAGGGTTTCAAAACACAGGGGAGACAACAAACCTCTGTCTTCATATTCACAGAGCCCTCTGTTTAATTCAATCATGGGCAGATTTTATCCTGTGTTTAAGCTGATCTAAACTTCTGTAACCACATCGGCAGGAGTCAAAACAACATCAGTTCTATCCATGATTTTAATCAGTTTGATCACTGCAAAGCAGCTCTTGCTTGACAGTTTGGTCACAGGTGAAGCTGGTTTAGTCAACAAGAAAGGCTTTGTCTATGGGCAACAGAGAGCCCACAGAAAGTGTTAAAAGCTTCATAAATCAGTAGGTTTTCAGTGAATTTGAGTTATTCATAGTGTTACATCACAAATACTACAGAGACCTGTGCTGGACACAGTGCTGCCAGCATGTGCACAACGAAATCAACTACATGAATCATCCAGCACAGTGGAAATGGACTCACTCAAAATACCAACCAACCAAGTGAGAGGTGTTCTGACTTGGGGAAGCATCAAGTTTTAAGGATTACTTGGTACCAGGTCAGTTCTTTCCCTTCATTAACGTGACTACGCTTCTACTTGGGATGCTCTGCCACCTTTCCCAGTTACTTGTCATTGCCACAATGCTCCTTCCCCTCTGCTCTCTGCCCAGCTGCACATCCCTGCAACAGACCTTTTCTGACGCTCATCTTAAGAATCTTGCAGAAAATGAACTTAACAGGGGACTTTTGGGAGTTCCAGAGGCATGGCAGCAAGCAGAACACAGTCATAGGGTTAGAAAGGCAGGAATGGAACAACTGAGACAACAAAAACCATGATCTACATTATTTCAACAGGCCACAGCGCCTTTACTCAGTTAAGGAGTTTAAATGACCAAGCTTTGTACATGGAGTGGTACCTGCTTCTGTATCCAAGCTGTAAAAATTGAGGAAGCAAGTATATTCTAGGCCAGAAGAAGAGATTAATTGCAAATCCAGCACTAACAGGGACATGGTTTAGATCTAGGTCTTCCACTTCCCTTAGAAGCCAGTCTCTTGGACTAACAGCCACTACTGAGCATCTTCCTGCTCATCACTTGCCACTATGAGATGGAGAGGAGACGTACACTTAAAGCTCTCACCAAAATTTAATCATTTGGGCCATACTTTTGGTTTGACACATCAGTGTTCCCTGGAAAACACTTGCTTGTGGTGTTCCTATACAGCTTTATGTAGAATCATAGAATAATTAGGGTTGGAAAGGACCTTAAGATCATCCAGTTCCAACCCCCCTGCCATAAGCAGGGACACCTCACACTAAACCATGGCACCCAAGGCTTCATCCAACCTGGCCTTGAACACTGCCAGGGATGGAGCACTCACAACCTCCCTGGGCAACCCATTCCAGCGCCTCACCACCCTAACAGGAAAGAATTTCTTCTTTATATCCAATCTGAACCTCCCCTGTTTAAGTTTGAACCCGTTACCCCTTGTCCTTTATCACACAAAGAGTCTTCCTCAGTTTCAGAGCCAGCAATAAGGAACCCTCCCTTACAAGCCTCAGAAGTGCAGTACAGCTGCTTTAATCCGAAGGGGTTTTCACCCTGTGCCAGGACCAGCCCTGCTCTGAAGCTGTGCAGGTGGAGCTTAGCTGTCTATAAATAAGAGCACAGTTTGATCTCTGGCTCTGCTGAGGCTGGAGGGCTGCCAGATGTTTCTGGAAACTTGGATGGAACAGAACAAGAACAAATATGATAAAAGGAGCTGAGACTGACAGTGATTTATAGAGTCAATGATCGTTATTCTGTACTCACTTTGCACTTCTGGAGCCATGCTTTACTTCTCACTAAACTTGGCTTTTTCTGTTTGTGTGGCTTTATTCTTTGCCATTTAACATGGACAAATTCATGTCAAAAAGCCCTTGCATGGCATTCACAGCATAGTGCAGCTGATGGAAAAGAAAACAAGGAAAGGGGGAAAAATCTACACAGGAAAACTACACGTGAGACTGTACAATTTAACCCTGAAGGTGGGAAAGGATGTATGCAGACAAAACAGGAGTTAACACATTACAAACTTCGTAACAGGGCAGAGCACTCCAAGTGTTTGTTCCTACAGTCTGTTCCTGAAACAAAAGTCCCTTTTATGACAAGATAAATGTAAAATTTATCAGGAAACTGCTCCAGGCTTTAGAGTTATCTCTGCTTTGCTGCCTGTGCTAGCACATGATCCCCACTCACTCTACTTCACCACAGAGGTTCTTCGCTGGATTTCGGCATAAGCCAACTTTAATACAGGTTTATGTGAGCTGGCCTAGCCCTAATCTAGCTCTTGCAAAAGGTGTGCATAAGGGGAGAGCAGGCACACATTGGAAGAACTCCCTGAAAGACTTCTAGAGCTTAAAACAAAGTCTCTGCAGCCACAGTCTGAATAATTAACATGCGAGCTCATGGAAGTTTTACCCATTACGGATCAGTTCTGGTTTACAGCACCCATGCCAACTGTAATAGAGGATTGCAAGAGCAAAAAACCACTGATTATTTACTGCTTGAAATACATCACCAAATAACTAGCTGAAAAGTGCATTCATTCATAGGTGGAAACGGAACAAACAGGAAACCCAAACTCATCACTTTTAGCTGAGCAATGCTGTCTTGCACTATAGCAGACTTCTGTCCAGTTATATACCTGGTAAGTATACATGACAAGATGAATTTTTATCCCACTTATTCCAGGACAGTATATAAGAGAAGGAGCTTTTCCACAGTGAAACGTAAAAGCCATAAACAACTCGGAAGGTCTGTGATAAATATTTCATCCTAACTAACTCCCAACCAGCTGATTCCCTACTTTAGTACACACTGCAGCCTAATTATTGAGCTAGGAAATAGAACATTTCCCTATTCTCAAACCAAGCCGTGCCTGGTCAGCTCCTGTCATCTCACATGTTACACCTCACAGGGATCCATTCTGTGACATGTAATTAACAGCAGCATTAAAATGGAACCTAGTTTTCAGCCGTAACCCAAATCAACTGGTTCAGCGCTTCTCCTGGGTACCAAAAATGCCCTGGTTTCACTTTAAACAGTCAAATGTGTGTTGGCTTGAGCTGCGAGGTCTGACAAACAAAGGGTTGTAACACAGCAGCCTTTGGATTCCAACCGCTGCCAGAAAATGCCTCTCGTGATGAATGTGCTATTTAAGAGCATGTTTGTTTACAAGGCCTCAGCAAATGAAGAATGTGTAATTTGCTCCCAACTTCCCCTGATTTATTGCAGTTTACAACCCCACAGAAAGCTGGTTAATAAGCACAGTTGCATTGTATTAGATGGATAAAAACCAAGCCAGCAGAAACCTCACAAATGCAGCAATTAAGTTGTAGAATGAACCACAAGGAGCACCTTTGCTTGATGGGTTCTCACACAGATATCATCTCCCCCACATCTGGAAGCATACCCATAAATAAATACATGTGGTACGTGAGTGTGAAGGGCTTTCCCTGCAGCAAGCCCTCTCTGTCAGCTACAGCTTTGATGAAGAGGTGTCTTTCTTGGGTCAAAACTATCCTTTCCCACTAATCATACTGCAGAACAGTATCATTTAGTAGGCTAATAACTAACGTTTCAATCCAAAGCCATGCACACCAAAAGCCTCAACCTCTGTCTGAAGGGCAGAATGACATGTTTACATGTTCCTTCTCTGCCTGCACAACCCCAAACCTAGAAAGACAAACTACCAGCAGCCATGGGGAAGAAAGAGCATTATGACTATGAGCAAATTGATGAGACTTGCAGTGTACTGGGATGTTAAATTGTGTGAGCCCAAATCCCTCAGCAGTTCCAGGTCTGTAACTGTGAGGCCACAATAACACACTGCACATTTACTGCATGCCCCGAATTCACTGTGTCCATACGTTACTCTGGGAGCTACACAAGATGGATGCACCCTTCCAGTATAGTTTTGGAGCCTGACAATTCCTACATACTTTAAAGTAAATGTGGATGGCTAAATCCCAGCTTTCAGACAATCTGGTTTTGGTCTGCTCTTTGTCAAAGGTTCATCCATCAAGAACTATGCCAGTAAACACTCTCTAAGATTCCACAGGAGGGGAAGAAGGGACTTAAACTGTTTAGGAGAAGCACTGATATCCAACCTCACACCAGGCAGCTTGAGCTGACACTGAATTTCTTAATACCAGCAGGAGAACACCTGGGACAAGACTTTGTATGCCTTTTACATCTTGTCCTGCTCCAATTAATGAACATTAACAGCTTTCCTGGAGGTGAAAGTCAAAGTGAAGTTTAGGGTCCAGAAGTTTCACAGCTACATATTTACCACATAGCATCCACTCAAGAACAGTCGCTTGATCTTCCCCTCTTATTCTACTATTGAAGAGGTATTCTCTTCTTTCTAATAAAGTTCTGGAGATCAATGAAGACCCCACTAACTCAGAATCGTGCATGAAAATCATCCTGTGCAACAAATTATTTGCCCATAAAGACAATGTCTTGAGAGAAAAGAAACTAAGAGAAAGAAAACAGCAAGAGAAGCAACATGAACTATAAGGCTCAAGGGAATAATTCATTTCCCTACCACTTCATCTTCAGTCCAACACTTCTCAATCAGTTTTGGCACAGGTTTCTTCACCAAGCGCTGCAGGGCTTTTCCAGCATCATAGTTACTTTCATGTAGCTAAAAAATAAAGAAGACAAATAGATCATTCAATGGGATTAGCAGGGATCTGATATTGGAGAAAAGCCACTAAAAGGGGCCACAGGAGATGTTCTATGCCTAATGATTTTTATTGTTGATATATGAAGTGAAATTCAAACCAACTGAAGGTAATTGGGATTTTATTAGTAGAAAAAAAAGCATTAAACTAAGTGTGCTTTTCCCCTTCCTTTCTCTCCCAGATAACGTTTGAGCCCATAAAGCACTGAAGATTTTTTTTGGTTAACTTTAATGTTTTTTTTTTTTACATCAGAAATTCCAAGGATAAGTTAAAAAAGCTCCAACAAAAGAGTTTTCCAAAGGACTTGAATTTTAAGTGTCAGATTTTGTTCAGATTAGTAGAAACAACTGGAAAACCTCACATACAAGACTGCAAATCATGGGATATTCATGTTCACCCATCCAGAACTCTCTTGCAGAGATCACCATGCTGTTGGAAAGGAAGTATAGAAGAGAAACAAAACCTCTACAGAGAACTACAGGAGTACATAAAAGCAAGTAGGGATGCCTCTGAGTTGACCTCACTGTCACAGTCTATGGTGTCCCTTATATCCCCCCATAAATTGAGTATCATTATGATTAAAAGCTGTCTGAAGCAGGCCATAGACATTTAAATCAGGGTGAGGCAGAGAAACAACTACACTGAAAAATGCATTCAACGATGAACCCAGGAGAAACTCCAGCTCTTAACTCTTGATAGCAAACATTTAGCACGCTGCAGATTTATAGCCTGTCCTATCTTCAAAGTACAGTGGGATTTGAAGGCCTGAAGCACCAGTGAGGAACCTGCCTTATGTCTTCTGGAAATGATCTCCAAGAAAAAGAAATATTGCTGGGATGACAAAACCTGAATTATCTTCCTTTACCCAAAAGGGAGAACAATTTGCATCCAAGCTTCCCCACACGACAAGTGGCAGTTTTTCTCCACGACGTGCTAAGCAAACCAAAGCTTCAAAGCTACAGACTAACACCACAGAATTGAACACTCTCCAAAGTCTCTTTACAACAGGGACAACCAAAACATGATTCTATACATTGATTTTCTCCTGCTTTTCCTTCCCTGCCTGAGCTGTCTGCATCCCTATCTTTAGAAGCTTCCATGCTGCTAGACCTGGGCTTCAGCAGTCCCACTGCAATGAGTGCCACAAAAATGCAGAGGAGCAGGTTAGCTGTAACAGAAGTGTGCAGCCCACAGTCACACTGCACACCTCTACTGACAGGATGAGCATGTTATCAGCTGTATTAAGGAAGAAATTAGTACAGTCTGTGTTATGTTACGAACTGCCTCAAATCTATTATCAGTAGGAACAGATCTTTAACTACCGAAGGTGCTCTCCCACCTCCCCCAAGTTGCTGGGGCATTCAGAACATTTCTTATACTTGAAAGATTTCTGAAGTAAGTGAAGTACATCTAAAAATAAAAGGTCACTACTGGGCAAAGCCCTCTGATCATTACCTGCAGTGTGTTTGGAGAACAAACAGTAATGTTCCCTTCACCAGCGGCCTGAACAGTTTTTGTTCCTTACCAACAACTAAAATAACAATAGCTTACAGGGTGTTGCTGCTCTAAAACAAGTGCTTGGCTAATATCATGGGAACAAGAAAGAAAACTCAGCCAGAGTGATTTTCTATTCATTTTCAGCTTTTTATATGGCACCTACAGGGAAGTTTAAGATAGTCTCTGCAGTAATTTAGAACTGTATGTACTACAAACAATGCCTCACCTTCCCAAAACCAACCTCCTGCTCACCTACCTTCTTAATCTATCTGATCTCTTCAAGCCACTGCCAAGAGATGCATGAGCACATCAGAGCCATCAATAGCACCTCACATGGCTCTCCATCAAGGAGACGCATCTCCTGAGATCACTTACAGACACCATGGCTTTCAAACCTGCCTCCAAAGAGTCCTGTGTCCAACAGAACAACGGCTTGTCCATCTGCCTGGTGCCTCCAACAGTGCTGGCTCCCATGACTGCACCTCCGTGCAAAGGAAACAAGATCTCAGCCCATCTTGCATCAGCCACGCTCAAGTGATAAAGAGTCAAAAGCCAGGCTCACAGCACCAGTGCTAACACACACCTCAACAGCCTCATATGGTTTTTAACTTGCCTTTTCAAGACTCCTCTGGTATGCAGTACCTACTTAAAAAGGCATGAAAATATGCTGTTGTCCTTTCTACTGGGTACACATTAATTTTTCCTCCTTGTTTGCACTACAGCACTGGGATCAGATCCATCTGAATGAAAAAAAGAACTGTTTGTTTTGCCAGCTCACCTTACAAATGCTTTCTTTCTGTGCATGCCACTACCTAGAAGGTTTTTTCAGTTAGGAGATCTGACAGTGTTGAAGAGAATAGTGCTTCTGTTCCTTTTCCCTCTTTCCTCCCTCTCAAAACATGCTGCAATGCCAAAGCCTCTTTGTAATTTGGAGGGCATCTTTCTTTTGCCTCAAGGACAACACGTGTTTTTTCCCTGGCAGCCCTATTGCCCAAGCAGTTCAATCTGAAAGAAAACATAAATCAGACATGTCCAGAAAAAAGGGACTGGTTATGGAAAACCAGACGGGTTACCAGGCCACCAGAACTGCCCAAACCAGCAACACAAAATAAAAGCATCAATTTGGGACCAAATCATGACGTAAATAACAAGCACAACAGCCATCATGTAAGAGAAGAGTCCTATAACAGAAGATGCTGATGTGAAAACAAGGGACCCGATACAAGCAGCTTTAGAGTCTTATGAGAAAATGTTACTTTTAGCAAGCAAGAAAAGTAAAACTTGACTATAAAGAAGCTTTTTTCAGTGCCAGGAGGAGGATAATGCAGCAAAAAGGCAAAATGTTTCCTTGTAAGTGCCAGAGGTAAATTTACGTGTTTCAATCTGGCTCATTCTCTGCTTATTACTTTTGGGCATGTAATATGTATAAAAGGACTTTACTGGCAAGCTACTTAACCATATAAATAATAGTTGATGATGACTGCCTATGGTTTCATTAACTTCTGGACAGACTCCTCAAGGTATTGCTATCAACACTACATTACCATCCTGCCATCCAGAGAATCACCGATTTTAGCTTTAAGTCTGCCATACATGTGTTGAAGCACTGTGGCATTATGTATGTACCCTACTGCAGCAAAAAGGAGTGGCACAAATGTGCTTTGAGAGAGAAAATCCAGCAACTTCTGCATCACTGGGCAGATTAAAGAAGAAATTCTGCATGCGCCCGTGTCCAAACCCCTCCTTTCTATTACAACAGTCATTAAAGGATCACAGGCAAGCCTTATTGCCATAAGGTCTGCACATCACCACAAGGTTTCAAGTTCCTACTACAGCTCCTCAGCAGAGCTGCCATTCTCTGTGTGATGCTGCAAATAAATTCTCCTCTTGGCATGGCTCAGCTGTCAGGCACCTCTGTTCTGTAATGAACCCATGAATTACATCTTGCAGCTCTGACGTCTCTGGTCTTGCTCATCAAAATATTGTTCTTCAATTGTAATTTATAACTTAATTTAAATGCCCCTTTTACTGTGACCTTTTTAGATGGGAATGGCATTGCATCTGGCAGCTTCTGCTTCAGCAAGGCATCCTTTTGCAATTACAGTCATTATGATCTCTGTTGAAAAGCCCATCTGAGTTAGGCTGCATTCATGCTACAATATTAAATAATTGCAGGCCATTAAGAATGCTGTTAGATTCCAGAGTCTCTTTCTCTAAGGAAAAACATTGCTACTCTCATTGAGCAAGAAAGTAGTGCTGAACTGCTCTGAAACATAACCCAGAAAAGCCAATAAAAGCAGAAGGGATTATTGAGATGGAACACATTTTGTGCAGATGCAGGCATGTCCAGCACTGAAACTGAGCAGTTCCCCAGGCTCTTCCACTGAACCATCACTGGTCAGAAATCACATCACCTGTCAAGGAACAGGGATATAAAACCTGACCTGCCCAACACAGAATCCCAGACTGCTTTGGGTTGGAAGGGACCTTAAAGCTCATCCAGTTCCAACACCCTGCCATGGGCAGAGACCCCTTCTCCTCGAGCAGCTTGCTCCAGGCCCTGTCCAACATGCAGTAAATATTACCAATATCACAAGAGCACCTCAAGACTCAAATAATACAGAGGAGCCAAAAGAAGACTTTCACTGCTGCCAAGCAAGGGATTTCAGTAGATTGGAAGGAGCTGATGTTTGCTTGGTGCTGCACTGTCAATATTCAAGTAACATCTCTACTGATGCACCAGTTATTTAAATCTCTGCAGGCTTAACAACACGGTACTTATTTATGAGGAATTTACTTCTCTCAATGTCCTGACACTGGTCAAGACACCCAGTAGCTCTCTGTAAAACTGTAGCATGCTTAAGAGTACAGAAAATGAGGGAAGAGAGAAGGAAAAAGACTAGGAAAATGAAAAGCAGAACAAGGATTACTGCCATGTGGCTTGAGTAGTGAGGCCTTTTGGTGTAATTACTGTAATCCAAGAACCTAATTTAATACAAAATGGAATCCAGGACACATCTTTCAGTAGCAAAGTTGCCACATTTCAGTCTGATGCAGATGCTCTTTATAGCTATGGACATCTTGCCCTACTATCAAATGGAATACACTTCATTGCAAAGAGAGGTGAATCAGTAAGATCTATTAACAAATGCAGCTTTCTTTTAAAGTGTTCATCCTCCAAAATGGCAAGACTTGATTTTTATCAATCAGGTCTGATACCCAACAACTAGCCCCAGATACCTGTTAGATCCAGGAATGTTCTTCCCAATTCCTATTTCAAGTACAACCTCCTCCCCATCTGCCTCAACACCAAACAGTGTGGATCAGAGCTAAAGGATACACCGTTCTCAGACAGCAGATCTACTTTGCTGAGCTCCCTCTGGTGCCCAAGGACACCTCAAACTAATCCAGAACCTGAACTGTCCAACAAAGAGACTGTGCCCACAAAGCTTGTTTTGCTCTCACACTTAACTGGGAAGTTGCCATTTATAACCAGTTGACACAGCTTGGCCTGCAACAGAATCTGAATCTAAAAGAAGGTGACAGAAGTCAGGAAGCTGCTTCAAGAGAAAGTAACTACTGGTTCTGATGGTTTGTATCTGATTTGTGATATCTGGAAGCTTGAAAATGTACAAGTCAGTGCCAGTGCTTTGCAAAAAAACCCATAAATAAGAGCAAAACACCCCCAAACAACACCCCCCTCCCCCAGTGCAACTCCAGAATACCCCAAAAAACAAGTTCCATCTCTTTCCCCCCAATTCTGTTTTAAGCTTCTAAAGAAGTCTAATTGCTACAAAGTGCTCTAAGATGCTAATGATGGCAATTAAGAAGGCAGATGCTTGTGTTACAGCCACTCTGCACACCCTGGTACTGCCAGGCTCTGCCAAACAGCTCAGAGCAGTAGAGGGAGCCAGATGTGGCAGCTGTGCCATATGCTCTTGTGGGCCAGTGCAACAGACATGGCTGGTGCTCTACAAGCATCCAGGACAAGAACTTCCCAAATACCTGCAGAACTTGTACTAGCATTTTAAAACAAAGCTTTCAAAAGGCTGAGAGAGCTGGGCTGGGTCAGCCTGGAGAAGAGAAGGCTCCTTAAGGGGAGACCTTAGAGCAGCTCCAGTGCCTAAAAGGAGCTACAGGAAACCTGGAGAGGGGCTTTGGACAAGGGCCTGTAGGGACAGGCCAAGGGCAATGGCTTGAACCTGCCCGAGGGGAGACTGAGCTGAGCTCTTAGGCACAAGCTCTTCTCTGTGAGGGTGCTGAGGAGCTGGCACAGGGTGCCCAGAGAAGCTGTGGCTGCCCCATCCCTGGCACTGTTCAAGGCCAGGTTGGACACAGGGGCTTGAAGCAAGCTGCTCCAGTGGAAGGGGTCCCTGCCCATGGCAATGGATTGGAACTGGATGAGCTTTAAGGTCCCTTCTAACCCAAACCTGTTACAGGAGGTTTGTGAAAGTGTTCTATAAAAAAACCTGAATATTTTACATATTCCCAAACACATTCCAAGGAACCCTGGCTGTCATTCCAGGCCCTTTTTATCTGCCTGTCCCAACAGCTTCTCCAGACAGATTTCCTGACTCATCTTGCAAATAAAGCACTGAAGTTTTCCCCCCAGAAGTAAGGATGAGGATGAATGAAAATTCAAAGTGGCAAAGCTGTCTTCGGCACTCGAGGTGGCTTCATCTTCCTGCATGCCCAGGCAGGGAGCGATGGCCCCTGAAGTGCTGCGCTGCCTCATTTGAACCACGAGAGTAACTGTTAATTAAGACTCATCCAAAAGGAAAACCAGTAATAATAAGAAATGCTAACATATATTTAAATCATTTTTGATGCTTTCAACCTTGTCTGTAGTTAATAAACAAGAAATTCTGGTCTAAAGGCAAGTTAAAACAGGGACTAATTTGTCTGGGTGACATCTTACTTGGAATAGAATTTCCTTAAACTAGAGATATTATGTTTGTCACTATAATGACATGTTCCCATGTAAAAGTGTGTTATGAGAAGTCAGAACAATGTTATTACTAAAGAGAGATTTATACAATATTAGGGTATAATTGTTTTGTCTACTCCATGTAGTCATATGCAAGGTGAACTGATGCTATGTTCTTACCATATGAGGATAAATGGAGTCGCTGGCTCTGATTTCCCCATCAGAAACAACCACAACCTCCGAGATCCACTCTCACACACACTGCGTTTGCACCCTGACATTCCCAGGGTCTGCTGTTTTGTAGAACTGATGCTCACACTTACTGCTGAGTCAGAACAATGGGAAAGGCAAAACACCGAGAAGGAATTATTACCCTGGAGCTTTTATAAAAGTGAGAACAAAGCAGTAATTTAACTCCTTCTTGACCTGGATGCTCTGAGAAAAGACCTGCAGAAACTCTGAACAGCAGGCATAGGTCAAGAGCAGCACAGGATAACAGAGGTCATGAGGTTCCGGCTTTGTATTAGTATGGAGTATAAAAAGGATCATAAACCAGATCCGATGCTAAATCAGAGTTCTGGAGCACAGAGGCAAGGAAATGGGAGGAAGGGAAGGGCAGAAACTACACTAAGATTTACCCTGCTCTTATTCCACAGTACTTGCCAGCAGTGGCAGCTCAGTTTATGGCCAGTATTCACCGTATTACCCTTGTACTATTAAGCTTTTCTTTTGATAGTTCTAATCTGCAGGGCTTGGCAGCTCTGATCCTTGTAAGAGGCCCTCATCACAGTGAGACATCTTCAGATCAATTCAGAAGAAACTTACCCCCAAATAAAATGTATTGAAACCACAACTGGCCACTTCTTACAAATACTTGCCCAATGTTTTCTTCCTTCTACAGAAGAAAACAAGCCACTGTGCTATGCAAAATCAGATAGTTAAACCAGCCTGACTTGGAACAGGAATGAATCCTGAGGTTTTCCCATAGATTTCCAAATTTCACTTAGCTTGGAATAGACAAAAACAACCCCACAAGTGGCTGACTACATTCCGGCTCTCCTGCATGTTCTTCTTACTGAGGATCTGCACAGGTATCTTGTAAATACAGTGTTTTGAGGGGCTTTTTGCTGGAATTCTGAGTATCACAGTGTGATGCCTATCCACGCTCAAAGCCCAAGAGCACTAGAAGAGCAAAGTGCGTTACTACTGAGTATTAATTAGGAAACTCTCACATTAAGCATGCTGATGATCAGAATGCAATCGAGCTGGCCCACAGTGACCCAAAACAAGGTTTGGGAATACCTCAAATTAGCATTTCCATTTCCCTTTTCACTTCTAAGGAGGAGTTCTGCCTCAAAGCAATGTGGTTCTGCAGATCACAAGATAGGAGGAACTGGGTAGCTATAAGAATATTGGAGAGTTCCCATCATCTACCATTTCACTAATAAAAACAGCTTCATGGATCATGGGTCAATAATAAAACTGGTAAAATAAAGATGTATTCAATATGCATGGTTTTGTCTTACATGACCAATATTTTAAGGACTAATGCATCAAATAACCTTTGTGAATATTTAAAGCACAAACCCCAGCTAGCTATAGAAAGTCAACCCAATTCAGGTACCAGTTCTATGGTCCTGTAACAGAAAAGACCCTCTCTACCTTCAAGTATCATGGTGAAAGACTTTCAGAAACTAATATACATTCCTCCATACTCTCTGTGTGACAGCCAGCACTCATCAGGTGGGAGATGAACTCCTAAGGGTTAGAGTGACAAATGTGGCATCAAATCCCAACAGCCAAAAATGTACCTGGCCCATTAGTAAATAACCATTTCACTGAGCTGATCCATAAGTTGCATTGTGCCCTCCAGTGATCTTCATTTCTATCTGGTATAATTAACAATCAATCATGCTGAGGGCTACAGCATCTGTTACTACATAAATAAAACACTGGCAAAGGAGCTTGTCAGGAGTGATTTAGATGAAGTCTTGCTCTGAAGTTTATTGGATTTCCATAATATGAAATCATACCATAACATAACATATTCTTTACATTGCTCTTCTGGGTTGTGTATGATAATTTCTAACCAAAACCACAACTAAGTGCAGGGTAAGAGTCTCACAATTCAGCAGATGAATCTCGTGGTTTAGGTAGATGGTGAACTAAAAGATAAGAAGGGTCCCACTGTCAGGAGAACAGGTTAAACTGGTTTAAGTTACTCAAAAAGTAGGCTCTTGGAAATAAAACTCCTTCAAATATCCCACCCGACAGAACTATTATTCATGAGAAAACACTTTTCTAGCAAACTCAAAGTGTACAAGGAAAGCATCACCACTACCTTCTAAAACTGCTCTGAACGGTGTTAGTACAGTGCAGCATGAATAAATCAACCTCCACAGAAGCCTGTGGAGCTTTCAAGAGTCATCAAGGTCAAACTTTGCAGACTGTAGTTTCTTGGAAGTCCAACAGCCCATATTCAGACTGAACAGTGAATGGGAACTAGGCTGTGTCAACACCAGGCTGAAATCCAGCCTGGAGAGAAACAGAGGACTTGTACCACAATGCCTACAGCAGAGACACTTGCGCAACGCTGAAGTTCATGAGATGATGACAGCACAACCACAGGGTAAGTCTTACTGCTATACATTATAATGTCACACTGAGGGGAAAGGGAAGTCAGGACAAGAGCAGTCAAAGTTACTACACATCCACAAACAAGATTTAAGAGGGTAAGAGTTTGTAGAGTGTTTATATTTCAGAAGTGTGAAACCCTCCCCCGTTCAGGAGATAAATCAGCAGTGATCTGAAATAGATGTGCACTAGAAATACAAAGAGAAAAGAATCATAAGAACAGAAACAAAATCATTTGGGACTAATCTAAGTCTCAAAAGAAAGAAGTCCACAAGTGCAACTGCAGGCTCCTTGGAATCCCAAGTGATTAAAGGATGTATTCGATAGTGAAGCAGTGAAGCTAAATGGATTTTCTGCATTAGTCTTTTATTATGGATGACAAAGGGAAAGAAATTCCAATTCCAAAAGCTCTTTGATGATTACTGGCCTTAACAGAGATTTGAGACTCTAAGAAAGCTGTCAGAGGACAACTTAGAATGCTCTAGAGTGGTGAGCCACCAGAATCACACAGCATCCATCCCCAGAGAAAGAAAGGAATAAAGTGTCAAACAGGTAAGAAACAGGATGTGCAATACAGAGCTAACTGCAATTCTTGCCAAGCACTAGGTCTTTAACACAGTGGCTGTCTTTAGGGAAGGAACCAAAGGACCAAGATTTACACATTCCCCTCAGGAAGTAATGAAGACATATTTCAGCTTAGCCACTATCACCACAATTCTCCCAGAGCTGCAGACAGGGTTTTGGGGAAACAACTGTAGATTTCCTTACATCACCAAAAAATATGGACTGACAGACACGTTTTTTCAGTTTAACCTTAGAACACCATTTCCTGGATGATGATTACTGATGACAGCGGCCCTCCCCCTCCCCCATACAGTTAGTTGTTGTGGCTGCACTGAAATTGTGTAGGCATCTCAACATACACTTACAACTACATTACTCAGCAACGCTTTCTTTACACACACTGTGTTTATGCAAGAGAACATTTGGATATATAATACATAAATATAAACAACAAGTAAGACTGGATCATGAGTGGGACAAACTGCAGACACTCATTGCCACATACATGGAACTACACAGCTGATGGCATTACAAATCTTCCTTCTGGGAAATAACTATTGTTTTCCTACAGTTAGAAGCTAGCTGGACTGTACAATGAGTACATGTACAATGAGTAACTATTCCAGCTGGTGTACTTGACCTGAGCAGCTTCCCATACAGAACATTCACTACCTGTCATCGTAAAGGTACCACCTAAAAGTTTAGTCCTGAAGTTCTATAGGTGACTTATGAAAACAATTTGGCATTTGAAAGGAAGTTACAATATCCTAATACACATCATACACATACTGTGATCCCAAAATCTATTTCATCTGCTAAATATTTTATGCACTACATGCTTCAAGTAGCCCAGAAATAAAATGGAAAGCCTGTTCTTCCATGCAGTCATTCCATATACTTACTGTGTTGAGTGCGTTAAGTGTAGTGTCATCACGGGAGGCTGCAACACAACCATCTTCTGTGGATCCTCCATCACACATGCCTGCAAAAGCTGCCATGCTCCTTTATGGTTTGAGGGGAAAAAAGTTTAAAGTCTTCAGCCACTGTTTGATGCATACATCATGCAATACACAAATAGTAGATTTACACCTTAAATCACCTATTTCAGGGCCTTGTGATAATGTGGAAACAAGTAAAAGAAGGCATCATGAACAGCTCTTATGCAAAGCTGAGTCAGCCCAGCACATGGAAGAACTAATTCGAAAGTAAAATCCAATCTTAAGTGCATTTCATCCAATAAAAACCAGTCCTGCAGCAGTACCAAAGCCTGATCAGGATTATGGAAGACAGAACCTTCATACCTGAGGACAGTCTCACCAGAGACAGCAACCTTTTTGTTATAATATTAGTTTCATGATAGAAAACTGCAGGTTCCCCCCATCTCTGTATTCTTGCAAACTACAAGCACTTTATTCATACTCTGAATTATGATGAGGCCCACCAGTACTATTAATCTACCAGGCAAACAGAACAGAAAGGAGTGACTGTGGCCACTGTTTCCATTACAGCATTCTAAGGACACGGTAGTATCTTGGCTGGAATTACCTTGCTGCCCTAAGGTACATAAGTAAGTCGCAGTCGTTGACTCCTGGCATCCACACAAGTTCTTCATGCTGTGTCACTGTGTCACCATCTGGGGAAGGAAATGGCTGCAGATCAGGAAGCTTAGCCTGGAAGAAGAATAATGAGGGTTCATACAGACATTAGTTGTGGAAAATGTTAGGAGGCTGCACTGTGTTATCAATGGCAAAGTATGTAAAATCTCTGGAATATTGGGATCTCACAGAAGGAATATATTCAAACAGGGAACAGAGCCATTTGATTCAAGGTTCAGAAGTTTGATGGGTCATGTCTTCACTTTATCCAGCATTCCTTCTTTTAGAAGGGCAGTTCATTTTCTGATAATCATGCAGGGTTAACACTGCCTCTCAGTCCACCATCACCAGTGAAACCCTTCTGCATACAGACCAAGTGCAAGTGCGCCTGCAGAAATGCTACGGTTTGAAAGTAAACCATTTTGCACTGCATAGGTAGCCCTCTACTGTGCAGAAATCCAACAATTCACCCTCAAAGAGACAGTTTTCATTTGTCAAAAAGATGCTGCTACAACTCCTGCTTCCCAAGCTAAAACACACTCCTGTAACATCCTAATATGAAAGAAGGCAAGAAAGGGGCTACCATCTGTGTACCCTTTTAAATCATTTTAAAACCCTACATATTTGACACCAAGTTTAACATTAACTCCTCAGCAAATCATTAAAACTCCAAAGAGAAACAAAGATACCTCCTGCAAATGAGATAGCTCAGTGAAATGAACTCTGCCACTAAGTATTCCACTGTATCCAGAGACCCAATTAGCATCTTTAGTCATCTCCTGCTAGGGGATGAGATAGCTGAGAGCCTCTTCAGAAACAGCTTTTAAGCCCTGTAATTACCTCCTATACTTACAACGCTAAACATATTTGAGAGGCAACATTTACACATAACCAGTAATTACAAGTCACAGGTTCAGATGTCTTTCATGTTCTGCTCTTTAATCTGTACTTTATTTTCCTCCTTGCCTGGGAAAATGGGGATGCCATTGAACTTCTCTTCTGGAGAAGGATAAGCAAGCATTATAGCGAGATGAGACTTCTATGAGCTATGCATCTTAGTGACTGGGCTGCTTTCTGAGATGAATGTTCACCCTTGTGTACCCAAGGAACATGCTGAATTACTACAGTTACTCCCAAGAACAACTTCCTCTCAACACCTCTGGTCATTAATTTGTTAGCCAAGTCTTCATAGCAGAACATTCAGTAGAGACCCAATCTCCTCCTCCAGCGCATGTGAATTTTAACACCTGCAATTCTGTATCTTTATCTTCACTTGTGTCCCTATTTGCTGTTACGATACAAGCAGTAGTTTGAGGTATCTGTGTACTAAGCATTAAAGCAACCCCAACAGACCTCTAGCATTTGTAACACACACAGTTTAAGGAAAATGAAGGCAACAGGTACCCATCAGAAACCACTGCTGGGATTGTTTCTGGTACAGATACTTTATTACCACAAAGGTGGGTGGAGGAAAATGGGTCTAGTCCCTGAATCAGACTACACAATGGAAAGCACCAATATCATCTTCAATCTGCCTACAATCACCATGCATGGATCTTAAGATTATACCCTACACTAATGAATATATCCTTTTAGCAACAGCGTTAGTCTGAAACAGAGATGCTCAGCAAACGAGTGGAAAAACAATGGAAGCTAAAAATATTAAGGAAGCAAAAGTTAACAGTATTCTACATCTGTGGACCTCCTTCCTACTTTCTCTTTCCACCCATAAATGCACCTGGTAATTACACCCTACAGCACAGATGACTAATCCCTGCCAAAATATTAGATGACAATTTGAGATGAAAGTTGTTCGGAAGGTATCATTTACAGTACTCTTATTATGACCAGAGAAAAGAATTCTACCAGTTTAATTGCCAAGGACTTTCTTTTCCTCCAAATGCAAAACATCCTTAAGAATGTTACACAGGTTTCATATATGTCTACTTACAGTAGTTATTAAAGGAGATTTTATGAGTCTGAACAAACACTGAATGAACTGGGATGCAACAGGCAGCACTTGGTCAAGACAGAGACCATTCCACAGGTAAAAGAGAGCACTCAGCTACTCATGGTGGATCTGGCCTTATAAACCAGAGTTGCATGTTATGCTCTTTAAGAACTGATTATTTTCAGTGCCATGAAGGATTTCCCTCAAATTAGACCTAAGATACCAGGAACAACCCAAATGGGAGTCTTAACCTTATTCTGCTTCCCTCTATTTGAACACACTCACATGTTTTCTCCATTTCTATTTTAACAATCCAAATGACTTAAGGCACTGGTCTTTAAGAAGTTACTGTTCTTATTGCTTCTCACAGTCAAATGAGCAATACAACCCAGGTCTCCCCATCTTTAAAATCAAACCTCACCCTCTCTACAGCATTGAAAAGGCCTGCATGAAAAGCTTCCTAGGAAATACAAATAAGATCCTGTAATTATAACGTGACTTCTGTAGACTATAGACAAAAGAGTTACTTCAATAACCACCCAAGATTACCATGCCTCCTAGTTAAAGAGAATTTAAAGTGCTTTGTAGGAAAGTTATGCAGGTAAGAAGGTGAGGACCAACTATCCTGTCTCAAATGGCAAGGAGAGAACAAGCTGATGATGGTGGCACATGGCCACATAGGAGAGGCTCTTTAGGAAGAGCTCCATCTCTAACAGCTGGCCCAAACTGCTCCAATTTCAGTACTAATTTCCCTTCTCAGACAACTGTTGAATCCCTATATACACAACAGCCCCCCTGATGTTTCTGCTGCAGTACCACAGTTGGCCAAATCATTTACTATAACACTAAGAGAACATGTGCAGACTGCAAGTGTAAACACAAGTCAGTGAGGAAAAGCAAAGCTACAGACATGACACCAGGCAGAGCATGTTCAGAGCCAAAAGGGAGAGCAAGGTTACACTGAATCCTGCATTAGTGACAGCTTTATCAACAGACATGCTTGAAAGCACTGTGCTCTGTGTTAGAAGATGGCTACAGATATAAATACATATAACTCAACAGGAAACAAACCTCTCTCAGATTTAAAATTCCTCCATCCTTCTAATTTTGTAATGTTGGAAAAATCCTGACTTTAACATCACTTTTAATAGAAGTTCAATTTCTTTAAATATACAGATTGAGGAAAAGGACTGCGACGTACCATAAACCTGACAGTTTGATGATGCAAATGCAATTCTACCTTCAGCATAACTGGGAAACACCACTGAATTAATTCCATAGGTTATTAAAAGCATTGCTTGGTAAAAGCCAGCTGAGAGATTATTTTGATTTTAACTCCAGAATGTGCTAAATAATAGCTGAGATTTTTGCCTCCTTTCCACCAGGTACTTGTATTCCTTCAATCTTACTCCAGAATTAACAACACTGCTGCTAGTAAAAATCATATCACAACCCTTGGCATAGGAAAATCTCATTAAGCGAGCTAAGGAATTCTAAGAACCTGTGCTGAACTGAAACAACTCGTTGTATTTGAATGCATACAGTTTAAGTGTCATCTGAACTGATCAAGTGGCAAAAACACGCTCTCTGCATATCTGAACACAAACAAAATCGCTTACCTGATGGCTGGGTCCAACTCTGATTTCACCTTGGGTACTGTTTAGCCTCCTATTACATAAAGAAAAAAACAGTAATGAGAATGAATCCTACTACAGGTTAACGCACGGGAAATACCATGCTCCTCATGAGCATCATTTGGGTTGGTTTCATTTTGAAAGAGAAAATACCTTCAATAAGAATATTTGAGGTATTAACCTTAAAGGAACAGAGCTCTGCATTACCAGGATTGGCAAAACTAATCAGAATCACAGAATGGTTTGGGTTGGAAAGGACCTTAAGACCATCCAGTTCCAACCCCCCTCCCATAAGCAAGGACACATTGCACTAGACCAGGTTGCTCTAAGCCCCATCCAACTCGGCCTTGAACACTGCCAGGAATGGGGCATCCAGCACTTCTGCACCCTCACAGTAAAGAGCTTCTTGGTTTTACCTAACCTGAACTTCCCCTCTTTAAGTTTAAACCCATTCCTCCTCGTCCTATTGCTACAGACCCTGATGAAGAGATGAAAACTGACCTTCCAAGACTCCTGTAAAATAGCATTAAAGACCATAACCAAACCCAAAGAAATTCCATTAAGATGAATATTCTTCCTTTCCTATAAACTGTTCCGATTTAAGCAGACATCCTTTTTCAATATTCTGCACATTACATTAAAAGAACGACAAAACTCAGAGCTGTTAAAAGACAAACTTTTTGATTTTAGCACTTGAATAACTGCAAGACATTTAAAGAGTCTCAACGCTAACCTAATAGATCACCATCTTTAATCTGGAAACAGGCTGGAATTCATCTGGCAATTTGCTGTTACAGGAATAATGATGACATTTTACAAGTAAGCTGTAGCCCTGCGGGGTTTCTGCTTCATCCTGCTGTGCTCACAGCAATGGCTGGGAAAGAGCTCCTTTAAACTTTCAAAATTGAGATTACAGCTGTAAACTGCTTGCCCTGAGCAAAACTAATGATGGAGAGCCCAAACCATTAAACACCAGTTAAAGTCATACATGTTACTGGAGAGGTTTTGGGATATTTGCGTATCTTTATGAGCATTTGACGGGGAAGGTACATATGGGCATTAAGTCAAACTTCACCTTACTGACCACTCTGTTATTCATTGGTGCACAGTGGTTAAACCACAGCAGTGAATCCGAATGGGCCCTGCCCAAGTCAAGACAACAGGAGAACCTGTCAGACAGGAATCCCCACAGGTTTTGTAATCCGCAGTCTCACGCTGCCTGTGCAATGCTGCTTTCCCTCTAAAACACGTGCCAAAAGCCTCCTGAACATGTCAGGATGGTTTTCTCCAGTGCGTAGCTCTGCAAGACAGGATCTGACACTGTCCTCTTGTTCTCAGGTTATGCAAAGAAATGGCTGAAGTGGAAAATCAATGTTATATTTGCATTATATACATTGAATACTAGGGTGCATTTTCTCAGCTACAAGAAGGCAGGATTTTCCCTGTGAGGAATGAAGGGGAAGTGGATAACAGAACATGCTGATGCTCTTACTTTATTCCCACAATTCATTTTAAAGCCATGCACATCTCTACCACTCAATGCAAGCCAAACATCAAACATGTCTGTGCAGTATCTGCCAGCTCCAACACTTCACCAGCTAAAGGCTGCACAAGTAGGTTTTGTTATGAAACAGAAAACTAAGCTGTTTTCTGATAGGAAAAAACCACAGCACTCCCAACATCCCCTCAACTTCCAGTCTCTCCGGTTGCCTCACACTGAATATGATACAGGATTTAAGAATCAAGGGTGATTACAGGATGGTGGAGCATCAGTAAGCAAAAAGAAAAGCAAAGTTCTGGAGGGACTTTTGCTCCTAACAGTTTATGTGGAGTTAGGTGGGAAGACTAAAACGGGAATGAACTGTCAAGAGAGACATTTCTGAGTGCTTTTCATTGCTTTTCACCGTTTCCTGATCATATTCACATCCTAAAGGTGCTCCCCCTCCAGAAGGTGAGGCTGGATAGAATGAGGCTGCACTGCACTCCACTTGTGGCTTTCAGAAGGGCACCAAGCTGATGGCTCTGCAAGGGCACCCAACCTGTTAAATCATTTTGACTGTTTCCCCATCCCCAGGAACAGGTTTGCAAATGGAAAAGGAATTCTTGCTATGGAAACTAAACTGTGCTGCAGGTTTTTAAGCTAAATTATATTGGTGGAGAGCAATTACAATAATAATGGCACGACACTCTGTGTTTATTCTTTGGGAAAGAAATAAGAAAGAGGCCCCAACGCCGTATATGAAATCCGACACAAAAGGAACGGATGTAACAAAGCAGTATCCATAGCAACAACAACTTAATATTTCAGTCCTCTTCAGCTGCAGTGGATTAAATATAATGACAAGATGTTCCCTTTGAAAAGTAACCTGTTGTCATGGCAACGTTGTATTCTGCAAAGTAAACAGGGGCTGGTCAGAAAGGAGATGGAAGCTGGCGATGGAATATCAAAAAGGCAAGAAGCTGCTGTAGCAGCGCGGGGCAGGACAAGCACACGCTAATCCGAGAGGGGCTGGCTCCAAACAGCTCCCAGAGAAGAGAGAGGATGTTCAGTTCAATCAAGCTTTGTCCTTTCCATTCAAAAGCAACAGGGGAGGTTGGAGGTTCAAGGCCAAAAGTAGCAGCATTGAGAGGGAGCAGTTCAGAGGTGAGGATGAGAAAGGAAGAGGAGAGAGCACAGGGTGGTGCAGAGCTTTAATTTATCAGTGTGAGAAAGAAGGGAAGAGAGGAAGGCAGGCTGGCAACAGCTCTGCATGATTTCTAATACAGAAGCAAGATCAACCCTCCCTGTTTATGAAACAGAATGGTTTGGGTTGGAAGGGACCTTAAAGCTCACCCAGTTCCAAACCCTTGCCATAGGCAGGGACACCTTCCACTGGACCAGGTTGCTCCAAACCCTGTCCGACCTGGCCTTGAACACTGCCAGGGGATAATTCTCTTCAGAGCTCACCCAGAAGGGTTTTCAAAACCAACATGATAAAAACCACTGCGACACCTGCATATCACCAACCCAAACCTGAGAGTGCAGTGGAAGGCACGACAATTAAACCAGAAGCACTAGCAGTTTGAGGAGCATTCAGTATCCTGCAATACAGACTGCAGGAAGGGATGGGGCTTCCAGAAGTTGAGACCAGAAGGGTACCAGCATCGTGATCACCATGCATTCAGCCATCACACGGTGAGCACAGATTGTGTGCAAAGCCAATTAGAATAGGTCAACGTTCTTAGATGATGAGAGATTAAAATAGGAAAGACACAGCTTAAAGCTAGGATACGCAGAAGGGGGTGGTTTGTTGTTTTTAATAAGCAACCTTATGAAATCTGGGGTTATTTACAAAGCCTGGTAAGAAAATCAATGGCTTACTAACTAAAGCCAAACCCAGATTAGCTGCATGCTTTATAGGCAGAAGAGATCAGAAATCACAATTGTACACTGATGTAACCAGTCACTATTATTGGCAAGCTAATCAGTTGCATAAATTGAAAGCACAGTACTTGTAAGGCAATTCTTGCAGATTTGAGATGTCTGTAAAATTAATGTGAATCTGAAGAGGTCTGGGGAGAAAAAGTCTCAAGAAAAGGGCTTTTAAACACAATTCCTTTTATGCAAATGGTCCAGTACCCAAGATGAAATAAAAATAATAAGCTCTTCAGAAGCAGTTCTGCAAACATCTGGCAAGGATCATTTTGTTCCATCTTCAGAGGGACAAAATGGGAAAGAACAGAATTACTGCACTCTTAACTTCAGCTGGTTAAGAAGTAGTTTATCAAGGCTTGAAAGGGACTGCTATTCCATGCCAGAGATCCATGTGGCAGGACATTCTGTTCCATTTTATCCCATGCCTCCATGAAACAGAATTTAGACCTTCCCTCACCACTCTCCTCCCTCCCTATGCAGGCTCTGTCTGCAAAGACTTAACTGTAAAGAAAGAGCTTTACATACATTTGCTCCTCTGCAGCACTAAAGAGATCCTGAGATTTCACCACAGTGATGCAAAATAGACTGCCCACAGACACAATAAGCCTCTGCCATACATCACAGATCTAGCTTCCTCCAAGCATCTGCTTACGGGCACTGCTGGGAGACAGGATGCTGAGCCAAGTGGATCCCCAATTTGACCCAACACCCCCATTCTTATGCATGCTACGTTCCTGCACTACACAGTTCAAAAGACAATAGGGACAATCAGGTTTAGGCAATTCAATCTTTAACAAAAAACCCCACAACTAAAACAAATCTGTGAGTTAGGTGCCTATGAATAACTGAATTGGCTCCCAACCCCCAAAGACAACTACATTAAATTGGTTTCTTTTCATTATGTGGGCACCAACACCAATTTGCAGGTTAAAAAATGGCTTTTTAGCTTTTCCCAACAATTATTTTCTACATTTAAAAGATTTTACTTTAAGTTACCCAATTTCCTGTGTCCAGCCTGCACTTGGGGCCTTAAACCTCTTTCTTTACGCAAGGTTTTAAAATCCCATTTCTAGTAGTATCCTAATGCTTAGAAAATAGTCTTACTAATGATGAGCCTTTAATAAATCAAAGTTTTGTTTAAAATATGTTGTAACTGTGTTGTAATAAAGATTTTCACATGCAATTTTGTGTTCCAAGTGAATAATCAAACCTGAATTTCAGGCAAATGGACTTCTATGGGAATGTTCTGAGTGACTGCTCAATCTGCAGTAGGATTGGATAAACATGTACCAACATCTGTACCATCAGGACAAGCTCAAACCTGCTGAGTGATTGCACAGTCACAACTTGAAGGAAGTGGAGGACTGTTCTGCACCCATGCTGCTGTGTGGGGAAGGAAGTGATTGCAAAGTCGAGAGTCAAACAGGGAAAGCTTTCACAAGATAATGTTATTTTTCATCAAGTTTATATATGAGGAAAAAAAGGACTAAGCAGCCCTTAGAAGCAGCCTAAGAAGCCCTTAGAATCCCCTACTCAAAACATAGGATGGATGCAATTGTAGCAAAGCCATTCTGGGGCACAAGTTATTGCACAGGAAATAAGCATTCCCTCCACATAGGAATTACCTGTGTAATATTTAACTTCTAGATTTCTCTGATCACCTCTCTAATACTTGGTTTCTGCTATTTGTTTGTCCAAGTAAGGAAGACACCACTATGTTGATCACAAGCTCAAAACAAATGAAGTAGTGGGAACCTTTACATGATGCAAAGGTTTCTATCTGGTCTACATGCAATTTTAATAGAACCAGGATGTTACTTATTTACAAGCAACACTTACACTGTTAAGTAAATATGTAAAGGAATTCAGCACAGAATTCTGTTGCTTTATGTGTTTATCCTGTGTAGTTTCCAAAATGGCCAGGCAATACGTTCATACTAAGCAAATATTCACTATTAAAACACACCATATACTACACCAGCATCATTTCTTCAGCACATATATGCAGGCCAGTGGAACCAGGCAGCAACCTAGCAGTTAATTTCTCCATAACACTTCATCAAGGTTGATGCAATGATCTACCACTCAGCTAGCCTGACAACACAAACCTCCAGCTGCTTTGACTAGCAGATACACGGAGAAGCAACAGCATGTGGTAAAGGCGATAAGCATGAAGAATGGGAAGCATAAAATAAGCTTGAAGATATACCTGGTTCTGCCATACACCCAGAAATACAAAGCTCTAATTAAAACAAACTGCAGCCTGAAGAATTGGAAGGAAGAGGGGAGAGGTAATCTTACTGCTCTATAGTCTTGAGAAAAGCTGAAGTGACGCCAGAATAAAGAGATGTGTCACTGTCAAGTATTCAGCCACTATTCCTGCATCCAAAGAACAAAATACAAGCACTTCCACAGTGTATTTCTAACTTCAAACAGTTATTTGGGGTGGAACTAACTCACCAGACCACCTATCAACTGTCTCTGAGCTTGAGAGCATCTCCTGGGCACACAGCCACCTGCAAACTTCCCCACTATGAGTAACTATGGAAGCACACTCCCAGTCTGATCAAGGAGAAGGGGTCTTGTAGCACACCAAGCATCTTGCTAGTACCACAGATAACTTATAGCAGTCAGCTTTATTTCTACTTCTACCAAAGGGGTTTTCTGCTTTGGTTTCTTATAGTGGTGGGGAAGTGGCCAAGGGGGGATTTTGTTGGTTGAGGGGGGAGTCCAGGAGGTTGGTTTCCTATTTGTTGTTGCTTTATTTAAGCCAAAGCACACTTGTACAGCTATGCACAAACCTGAGGAACCGCTCTCCTTACAAACCGGCTGACCAATCCCTCAACTGGCAACGGAGGTGAAAGACAGCTGTGTTGAAGGCAACACTGAGACCTCAAAAGGTGCTGGTGCTCTGCTGTGAGAGGAGTGCTGCCCCAAGGGATGAAAACAGCTCCATGTATCTGATCCCACAGGACACCACAGGCATCCTTCAGGGAGGTGCTGGGAGCCAACACAACCAATAGCACAGCCACAAGTTCTCATGTGCAAGTGATTAAATGAAGAATCCCTTCTTTGGCCCATTATCCCAGGAGCATTTGTTTTGCCAAATGCAGTGGTTTTGTTTGAAAATGGAGCAACCCAGATGTGATTTAATCTTTTCCCACCTGTGCTTTCTACATTAACCTCAGGGCTCTGAAAAATAAGCGTGACCAACTTTCCATTTTAAGTTTGGAAGCGGCATTTTTTTCAAACCTTTATCACAGAATAAACAGCACCAAGCAGGCTGCTTTATACCCTCCCCATCCCTTAATGCGTTCTCTCCTTGCTTATTAGTCAACATTTAAAACAAGTGTTAAGGAGAAGATGTCCTACCCCTGTGCTCCTGCAGAACAATGTCATATTCCCGTACATATGCAAGTAGCTCCTTTATAAGGAGTGCTTTTAAAGCCCACAGGGACACCCTTTTCCATTGACTTTCCAGACTGAAGTTCAAGGGGGTTGTGCCCTATAACCATCACCACAACTCCACTTCAGCCGAAGGCACAAGTGACCAGGGATCCACACTAAATAGGTGGCCTTGATTCTTATGCTCTCCAGGTACAAACAGAAGCTGAAAAGGGAATGACAGTTCAGATAGCAAACAGACATGGACATGGCATTAATATGGGCCAAACTATGCAGGCCTATTCATCATTCATACCTCAGCTTCCGACCAGAGACAGCAATGCACGCTGCACAGGGGAATGGCAATGTAGGCAAGGCTCAACGTCAGCCTTCTGCTGTGAAGTCCCAGAGATGTCTCTGAGCAGCATGAGCCATCCTGTCCCCTTCACACTCAACACACTCCAGGGGCTCACTAACAAGTTGCTCTGATTGAAGTATTTGCCCTCCGCAACAGCCCTATGGTGCTGGGATCAGTTCTGCAGGCCAGAGGGCTGCAGCACCCATGTTTGCACAAGCTCAGACTCTACTGAGCATGAGAACATGCTGCAGAATGAAGTTTGCTCCCATTCAACACACCCAAGTCCTTACAAACCCATTTGTATTTCGCAGTGACAAGTCACCAACGGCTGCCTCACAAGGGCCTCAAACCCAGCTGCAACCATACCATCATCACCCAGAAGGGCAGAGCCTGATCCGAATAACATAACATCAAGTGTTTGGGTAGCCTGATCAAACCACAGTCTCCCTGACACAGGCGTCATGCCACAAGCTCCTCAATACATAAGCCTATTACTGCATTTCAGATGCCGGTGACTGACAAGCAAGCACAGCCATGCTGACTACTTGTTTTTCCCTTAACACTTGAGGAAGTGTCAGCAGGATCCCGGCCCCTCGGTCACCAGCAGATCCACCCATCCTCAGAGCAGCCAATGGATCTGTGACCCTCCCTGGAACATCATCTGAACACCCTGTTGCAGGCCCAAGCATTCCCTAAGAGCCACCTCAGTCCCTGCACCGTGGGGAGGGATGCAGGAGGAGGCTCTGCAGCTCCCTCCGGACCTGCCACAGGGTTGGCACACAGACAGCACCACTGAAATGAGAACTGCACCACGAGGGACAATATATACAGATATAGAGATATATATAAGCCCACACAGCTTCAACGTTTTGGTACATGCACCCCTCAGGCAGCAGATCCCCTGCTCAGTGCCCTCATGCACCGCACGAGCAGCTGCACGGCAAAGCCGATGGGATTACAAGGTTCTGAGGAACATGCAAAGGCGATGAAATGATTTCATAAACATTGCAGAAGTCACACATAACAGCAAAAATCAGCATCGTTTAGGGGAGGCCAGAGTGATGCAGCCTACCTGCAGGGGCTGAATGGATCATCCATGACTATGACAGGCTCTTGTGGGTTTAGATGTACTCCTGCACCCTCTTAACAGCTAAAAGTCTGCCTTTTCCACTCTACCAACTCAAAATGGAGGCACATGCAGTCTGAGAGACCTCAGAGAGCTTCCACTGAGCTTGTGCTATGACCTAAGCCTGCACGCAGAACGCAGAAACTTCGCCCTCGGACTGCCAGGACTGAGCATGTGCTGTGACCCTCCCTCAGCCACACCGGGCTCCCAACGCAAGCAATCCCGAGCCTGCTGCTTCCGTAAATAAAGCAGGGAACAGAGCCGGCAGCTCCGCGCACCGAGCCAGCGGGCAGGGAAGTGGGGCCTTCCAGAGGGGATCTCATACAGCCAACGCTGCCGAGCGCAGCGGCTCCAGGCTGGAGAGCTCCGTGCCAGCACTTGTCATATACATATACACATACATACATATACATATATATACATACACACATATATATAGAATCATAGAATCACAGAATCACAGAATAGTTCGGGTTGGAAAGGACCTTAAGATCATCCAGTTCCAACCCCCCTGCCATAAGCAGGGACACCCCACACTGAACCATGGCACCCAAGGCTTCCTCCAACCTGGCCTTGAACACTGCCAGGGATGGAGCACTCACAACTTCCCTGGCCAACCCATTCCAGTGCCTGACCACCCTAACAGGAAAGAATTTCTTCCTTATATCCAATCTAAACCTC
>NDXB01007676.1:152898-231617 GCA_002631895.1 Agapornis roseicollis | reverse complement strand
GGCTGTGGTCCTCCCCCCCCCCCCCCCCCCCCGCATGCAAATAGGCCGCTGTGGTCTAAGTAGAATAACTTATGTTTGGACCCTGGTTCTTGCCCAATTCATTTCCACACCTGCGGGAGTGACCTTCAAAACTTGCTCCAGGCTCTGTCTCCAAAGTCATTTTCTCATTAGTGGCAATGAAATGTATTGTGGAGCTCTTGCTGTGGCTCTGCATCTCTGGGGAGGCGAGTGCAGAACAACACTGCAATCCCTGCCCACAAATCACACTCCTGCTTGGTTTTCTTCCCCGGGTCCTCCTCCGTTTGCCTCCACAATCATGTAATTAAGGTTAAAGAAGGTCCTTGCAGTGTGTTCCCAGAGGTGGCAAGGAGCAGGAGCTGCCATTTGAGATGCTCTGGGGATGTGGATGTGCTGGTGGATGCACTGCAGTGGCTCATAGAATGTGCTTTGCCCTTTGTCCCACCTCATCTGCCTTTGCTTGGCTGGTCCCAGGACTGAATCTCTCTTAAAACAATACCGTTTATCCCTGTAGTAAACATGCTGTAGAATTGCTTGGTCTGGTACCAGGATAAAACCCCAAACCCTCTGTTGTGCATTGAGTCCTTGTCATCCATCAAGCAGGGGTCACAGTAACTGCAGATCATATGCTCTGGTCTCAAAACCTGCAGGAAATCAGTCTTTGTTACATGGAAAATAAAGCAGTCTATGGGGAAAATAACCATAAATGTTCATTATTTGTACAGGAAAATCAATTTGTAGGCCAATTGACCAAATAAAGTAATACAATTTGCTGGGAAATCCCCCAGGTGTGGCAGGCAAATCACGAAGTGGAAATGGAAGCAGCGGTTTCCATGGATGTCTGCGGTGGTTTGGGGGTGGGAGGGCTGTGGGGAAGGGAGGCAGAGCTTCAGAAAGTGAATTAAAGGACAGAAAAGGGGTGCTTTAGCCAGCTGAAGGGTACTAGTGAAAGGGGGAGAAGGGGAGATGATGACAGACACACAACTGTTCTCAGTGCTCCCTCATTTTGGCATCCACACAGCAAATCTTGGGCAATTCATTGCCATGGAGTGGAATAAAATCAGATCATCACCCCAGAATGATGGTTCTCATTAAGGGTTTTGTCTAAGGAGGTTCTGTGGGTCTCATGCCAGTGTAAATGCTGTTTGCAGCATTAGTGCAGAGCTGATTGTTTCCAAACAGAGATGGGTTCTCTGTGCCTGGATAGCTCTTTGTCACAGGTACATGTTGACACTGGTCAAGGTAAAGGAGCTAAGGATGAATTTGCCAGTCTCTTCCAGTTACCAGAGCCACATCCTTTGTGCTTTCTGAAGTGGAGGCTGTGTCTGTGCACATAAAAGGCAGTCAGACTGGGAGGGAAAGAGAAGGACATCCTCTTCAGCTGCTCTTTACTTGCAAGGATGTATTTGTGACCATAGCATTAGAAGGCTTTGCTGAGGTATTGTAATCCAGTGTGGTGGTTGAAAAGGGTTCCCAGACCTGCTTTTCCACACTGGCTGTGAATCTATTGCCCCTTTGGCTTTGGAAGTGCAGCGCCCGGCTCTGCAGTGGCCTCTCTGTGTTGACTTAGCTCATCAGCTTACGTATCTCCATCACACTTTGCACCACTGTGGAACAGACGTACTGCTCCTCACTGGCCTCCCAGCTGTGTTAAAAGCCTTTAAATAACCAGAGCTTACAAACCAGGTTGTGCTTTCCAAATGAGAAGTACTGCACAGCGGCAGCATTGCTGTAGCAGATGACAAGCTTCTTGGCTCAGCTTCCCCTTGCTTTTGGCTCTCTGTGCCAGCGAAGGGGCTCCAGGGAGGCTGTGGCTTCACTTTGCTGCATGCAGCAGGTGTCAGAGCTTCTCATTTGGAAAGAAGGGTCCTTCCAGAGGCTGGAGTGGTGCTGCAGAACATGTTCTGTGTAGACAAAGCCTGCTACTCACCCATGGCTGTGCATCACAGAACCACAGAATGGTTTGGGTTGAAGGGACCTTAAAGTTCCAACCCCCCTGCCACAGGCAGAGGCACCTTCCACTGGAGCAGCTTGCTCCAAGCTCAATCCAGTCATCAGGATTGTCAGGATTAGACCTAGAGAGCCTGATGGAGCACTGTTATTCCCAGAACCTGTTGTGCCCCGTGGCTGCAGCTCTTAGCAATATGGTGAATTGCTTCCTCAACTTGGCCTCTGGTCATTGCCAGCACTTGTAAACCACTTTCAAGAAGCCTTGATGAGCACAGTTCCCAAAACCTGGAATAGTCTTTGTGGTGTGAACTGCCTTTATTTGTGCCTCACCATTGCTTTCTGTTCCCTTTTGCTCCCTCTGTACTTCGAGCCATCCCTCCCATACTGGAATGTTTCTGGTGTAACACTGATGCCACTGGAAAGAGCTGACGCATAACAAGCCTGTTAGTGGTCAGGTTAAAGGGCTGGCCTGCAGCTAAGGGGGAGGCAGGAAAACAGATGCAGCAGAAGGCTGCTGGCTCTTCTTTTATTCATTTGTTCATTACTGAACAGGAGCAGGAGGTGAGGACCTGGGCAGCTTCTCCTGCCCCTGATCTCAGGTTTGATGGGGAGCAGGTAAGTGCAGGGCAGCACAACTGGGCCTGCGCTGGCTTTGCTACCAAAGCACTGGTAGCACATTGGTCTAGAACATCTAATGAAGGCCCAGGGAAGAGAGGAGGATTATACTGGAAGGCAGCTTGACCCTTGCTTAGGTGTTTACACTCATCGCAGCTGAAGGTAGATGCACACCCTGGCAGTTTCCCTCCAGGGGGATGTAATTTCCCTAACCAAAGCCATTTGAGCAGGTTTATTCTTTGTGAAAGTAAAAGGAAAAGTATTCCAGGCTCTTGGAACCTCCCCCTCTCCTTTTCCCTACCTTTAGGAGCAATAAAAAGCGAGCAAAAATGCAGTCTGGACTTGAGGATTTCCTTCACATATGGAAAAGATTTTGCATTCTTCAGCTCCCAGCATTGGCAGCACGCAAACCTTCCCTCCTGCCTCCCCACAGCATTCCTGGTCTGTTCCCTGTATTTCCCAGCTCTACGTGTACAGCAGGAATGCATGTGCTGCATAAAATCCAGTGGAAGTCATGTGGATCCTCTTGCAAACAGCTTTAATCAGTATGCAAACTCTTTGGGCATTTGCATCTCTGTGCTTTAAAGGGATGCTGAAGAAGTGGTGTCCACAGGGACTGCACCTGCTCATCTTGCTGGGTCAATTCCCTCTGGGATCAGCCATTCATGGTTTGGCTGTCAGTTCATGTGGACTGGAAAAGCTTTGCTTTCATGTGCTTTTTTCCTTTTCCATGGAGCTTTTTGCCTTGCAGCTCTCCTTTCCAGTGCTGGGATCAATTAAATGCTCACCAGGGACTTTCTCTGCGAGGAATCTTTCCTTTCCTGGCTGGCTTTGGATGTCACACCAGGGCATTCAGCTCTTCTGACCTTGCTGCGGTAGCTCCCAGGGCAGGAAACCTTTCCTAACCCTCCCTTCCTGTCTTTCCCCCAAGTCAGGCCGATGCTCCTCACCCGTCATTCTGTCTGCAAGGCTCTCCCAGGCATCTTATGCAACTGTTGTGCTTTTGGTATTCCTGGCTGGGAGCACACGGCTCTAGGGGAGAGCTGTGAGGGGATTGGATGAGTGGGGGGGGACAGATTTCATTCTGTAGCTCTATTGACCCTGCATAGGCACATAGAGAGGAATTTCGCCCTCCTGTTATCTGCAAGGAAGGATCATCACCAGTGTTTTCTTCTCCATATTTCTGATGCTCCTTTGCTTTTGGGATCAGGCTTCCAGGTTTCTCCACTCAGGTAACCCACGACTGTGCCCAAGTTGTGGGGATATATACTTGTAGCTCCATCTCTAGACGGGGGTAATGGGTAGCATGCAACAACAACGCATTGGGCCCCATCTGATTTTTCCTGGGGCAAGGAAATGTGCTTGTCTGATTTGGGAAAGCAAAGCTACCCCCCACCCAGGCAATGCTTTGAAAGGCAATGAAAGCAATTAATGGTGTCAGAAGACCCAGGGAGGGTGAGGTGGTGAGTGACTGGGCTGAGGCAGGCAGCCTGGGTGGAGAGCTGGGCATGCCTGGGGAATAGAGGGTTATTGACTCCATCTTCAGCTGTGTTCCGTAAGCTGGAATCATAACCCACAGTATTAATCTCTAACAATGTATAAGGGGAACCCTAATACACGAGGCAGCTCTGCAGTGCCCTCAACACTCACCCTTGCAAAGGCTTTGGGAGTTGTAGAAACCTTTTACTTCCTGGTTACGCTCATTAGGGAGAGAAGTGATGTTCTGTCCAGGGGGTGGGGAAATCCTTGTGTTAGGAAGGGGAGGTGCAGGCCCTGAAGAGGTTTCCCTTGAGCTGAGTCAGTGTTTGTCCTGACAGCAAACATCTTTGACTCCTCTCAGGCATGGAGGAGGCTGTGCAGGGTAGGGGAGAGCACCTGTGTGATAACTGCAGCAGGGTTTTGGCTGGATTTCACCCACAGATGTATTGTGGGGAACAGGTCCTCGGTGAAGATCCATCTTCCATTCCCACTGCTCTCAGGGCTGGAATCTGTTCCTTATACCATCTTCTGCCTGTACTCCCTTGGCCAGGGAGCTGGCAGGCAGCCTGGCTTTGCTGGGCTGAGCTGTATTTAGTGCTCCATATACTTCATCCAGGGGTGCTGCTCCTGCACTAGCAGCTGGTGGCTCTGGAGCTATGGAAAATGCTCCTTAAGACCCACTAGCCAAAACAGCCCTACCAGTGTAAGGAAGCCAGCTGGCAAAGCCTTCCACCTTCCTTTCATGTGTGTAGAAATGGAACCATTTAACAGGGGTAGCCAGAGTCCCAAGGTTTCTGATGCTCTGCAGAAGGTGCCTTATTGATTGGGTTGTTCTCCCAAGCATCAGATATCCCAGTGAGCATCCACAAGTCAGGAGGCCGTTTGCATCTGAAAGTACTCGAACCTTCTCTTACAGGGCACTGTTCAAGATCAGGTTGGACACAGGGGCTTGGAGCAAGCTGCTCTAGTAGAAGGGGTCCCTGCCTATGGCAGGGGTTGGAGCTGGATGAGCTTTAAGGTCCCAACCCAGACCAGTGTGATTCTGTGAGATCACTCTAATGACACTGTCACACAAACTTTTTTTAATGTGAGATTATGAGGTTTACATCAACTGTCTATAAATCCTAATGTACCTCCCATTTTATAGTGATGCCACTGCAAGACTCTTGAGCATATTCTTGCACCTAACACTGCTTTAAGTACACTGCATGCCAAGTGATGGCTGATAAATCTGAATCTGACTGCTGGTACCTCCACATACTGCTCAGCTCTGTAGGTACTTGCCTATCCTGTGTCTGTACCAAAATGACAAAGGGCTTCAGCAAAAGCCATAGTCACAGGGATGAGTCCATGCATGGAGAGTGCTTCTCACAGATGAGTGTGTTTTCTTTGTAGCTTGGACCAGTGCCCTTTCAAGTCAATGGAAAGACAATTGATTGTAGCAGGCTCTGGCCCAGGCTTCTGGCTACCTTTGTGCTTAATTTAAAAGTAATGTGTATCTACTGTGAATGCCTCTAAACAGATTAAGCAAGTGCAATTGATTCAAAACTGACTGTAGATGAACATAAAAGGCAAAATTGATTAGCTCAGTCTATTTTAATTTTCTGGGAATGGGGAAAACGTCAGAAAGAAATAAATAAACTGCCCCAAACCTAATGGCACAAGTACAAAATAAACACAACTTAAAAGGAAAGGCATTGCCAGTGCTGGAATGCAGGTGTTTGCAGGGACACTGGAACCACTGTGGTCAGAACAAAAGCAGTACAGGTCATCTGTGAGCAGAGATTGCTGCAGGTGCACGTTCTCTCTTCCATTCATGTTTAAAGGAAAAAGCTCTCTGTGTATGTTAGGTAATATCACAGAATCCCAGCCTGGTTTGGGTTAAAGGCACCTTAAAGCTTGTCTAGCTCCAACCCCTGCCACAGGCAGGGACCCCTTCCACTGGGGCAGGTTGCTCCAAGCCCCTGTGTCCAACCTGGCCTTGAACACTGCCAGGGATGGGGCAGCCACAGCTTCTCTGGGCACCCTGGGCCGGCTCCTCAGCACCCTCACAGGGAAGAGCTTCTGCCTAAGAGCTCATCTCAGTCTCCCCTGTTCAGGCAGGTTCAAGCCATTCCCCTTTGTCCTGTCCCTACAGGCACTTGTCCCAAGCCCCTCTTCAGCTTTCCTGGAGGCCCTTTAGGCACTGGAGCTGCTCTAAGGTCTCCCCTTAAGGGCTCTGTTAAGACTGTTCTCCAGGCTGAACAAGCCCAGCTCTCAGCCTGTCTTCATATAGATATCAATATAGATACATGCATATGTGTTTGTATATTGCGTATATAGGCTTATATATCTCTGTGTGTCTATATATAGGTGTCTATGTGTGCAGCAGCTTTAAGCATATTCCAGGAAGGAATAAGCATTCTGAGGAGCAGGGGAGGGGGAGCCTGCTTCCTGGTCTGGTGGGCTGTTGCTCTGGGTTCAGTGCCTCCCTGTTTGCTGCACTCTCACTCTTGTTAGAGCTGATGAGTCCCTGGGCAGTCACTGAGACCTGGTAACTGCTCCAAGGTACCGTAATGGCCATAAAATGATTTTTAGTGTCTGCTCGGTGCTGTTCTCTTCAGGCTGTGCACTCACAGCAGGGAGTGAATTGTGATTATTTTGAAGTGGAAATTTGCACACCCCTCGACTCCCCCTTTAATTGTTATGATAAATTGCAACTTCAGACATATAGATATAAAGCCCTGGCATGATAAAGCTCACGCTGATTTATGTCCTAGCTTTTCAGCATGACTGAACTCTGGTGCACATACTGCCCTCCTTGCTCTTCCTCTCCTTCCCCTGCCTGTCCTCCTCCCTGCTGTCCGTTAGCTGGAGTCACTAAGGTGGCTTTACACAGAGGGTAAGATTGGTGCACATTCTGGAACAGGAAAGGGATCAGGGGTGGAAATACCCCTCAGAATGCAAGAAGTATTTAAGGGTAGGAGATGGATGATTTACATGAGATGTTCCTTCAGGGAGCAGGCAGTGAGAAACCTCTGTGCACAGGGCTCTGTGTGTGTGTATCTCTGCTACTGTGGAGGGAGCCCACAGGGTAAGAACTCACTACAAAGCCTGTGCATCTTCATCCAAGTACTTGGGATACTCAGAGGTGTAGGAGTGTTCACCTTGTTGCTGTCCATGGGTTTGTCTTCACACTTCTCCCAAGAAGAAAGTGTGTGTTGTTTTCCTTGCATCCATGTGTTTCCCCATTTCTAAGACAGTCTGGCCCATTGCTCCTCTCTCTCTTGGGTGTCTGCTGTTCACAGACAGCTGTGTTCTCGGCTTGGATGTGCATCAGAACGGGAAGCTAATGTGCTTCCTTGGGGTGATGCCTTCCAGATGGATTTAGCCAATTATCACAGAGATTAGGGCTCCTCTTAATGACCACAAATGGAATTTATTGATGGAGGTAAACAAGAAGTTTTGGCTTTGTATTTGGGGAAAGTTCTTCATTTGTTTAATTAAAACAGCCTGGGCTCTTCCATCATTTGGGCTTCCTCCATCATCCCCTGCAGAGCCCGGCTGATTCCAGGGCCGTTTTGCCAGGTTTATATGGAAAGTTGGAGTCCATGTTCCAGAGAACCTGTTACCAGTTAGGTGTTACTCTGCGTTTACTCCACCTATTCCACACTCTTCTCTTCCTTGCTACGGTCATGTTTCTTCTCTATGACTTGTCCTTTCAAAGGAAGTCCTGTTGAAGGAAGTATTCCTGCATACCTGTATGAAGAACATGCAGGAATCTTTTCTTCACTTCCCCTCACTGTGGTTCCCTTTCCAGTTTCATGATTCTATGTGTTAAAATGCTGAATTCTGTGGGGCAATGACATGATGGTCTCCTTACGTCTCTGTGTACATCCTCCTCTTGTGTTATGGCTGTCTTGGTCCATCACAGGTCAAGCTAAACACACCAAATGCTAGAAACATGTTCTATCACAGTTAAGAGCTAAAACCCATCAGGCTCTACCTAAGGCTGCACTAGGCTCATACAAATGGTGCAAACCTAGAGTAATCTGTCACACATTCTCACTATGGGCAAGGCTGGGTAGTTGGGGTCATGTTGTGCTGCGTTCTGCACACAAATACACAGGCAGTGGGAAAGCAGCTTTTGCCTCCTGGGAGTTTTCCTGCTGTTTCCTTGTGTCGTGCTGGAAGGGGAGCACACTGCCAGGACCACCTAGGGAGGGTCTGCACAAGGCAGGACCTGCTGGGTTCACCTGAGCATGCAAATGAACAGTGAGAAGGAGCCTCAGTAATTCAAGATGGCCTGTTCACTGGTGTGAGGGGCAAACTTGCTGCTGGCTGGCATAGGCAGTGTTGCAGTCAGAAGTGGTCTGGATTATCTGGATCACGTCCTCTATGGGCTACTGGCAAAGGCTTAATTTAATCATTTTGCAATGTTAATGTACAATATTTGATAGGAAATATTCTGGAGAGGGAGACTGGTGCCTAATTCTGCTGCTATCTTTCCTATTGGCATGGATGAGATGTAACCTAGGAATGAAGAGGTGGGAAGAGGCTGGAAGTGCATGGCTTGGTTAGAACTAGAACTATGTAGAGATGTGCCTCTCCTGAAAAGTCATCTGCAAAGTGAACACAGCCTTTGCCCACCCAACATCAGTCTGAAACCTGCACTGATGCCATTTGAGGGTGCCTGGTCCCGCATTGCCTAACCGAACTCTTGTTTTCTTCTCTTTTCTTCCTGCCCTTGCCCATCCCACCTAATTCCATCCTGTGGCAGAACCGGGGTCGCCTGGCAGAGAAGAGGACAATCCCTTTACCTCCTACCAAGATCCCAAAGAAAGAGCTGACCTCAATTTTCTCGCATAGCGACGACAGCGAAGAGAGCGATAAGAGCAATGGTCAGCACCCTGAAGTAAAGCAGGAGGAGGATCTCCACATCAGTATCATGAAAAGAAGGTAAATTCCTGCCAGGGAATGCTGCATTGCAAGAGCAGAGGCAGAGAAAACTGGGCAGCAGGTGACCAGCCTTTGTGGGCTGCCAGTGGAGTCACCTCCAGGGCCTGAAATTCAAGTTGCAGATGTCACTTTATAGCTCAGACGGAGGAGTTGGCTCCTCTTTTCTACTTACTCCTGTTTGGGGTGAGTAGGGTTCTATGGGGCCTTGTGTTTGCACCAAAGGTGTCTGGATTTGCAGGCTGTCAGTTGTATTTCACCCTCTGTCCAGCATTCTCTGTCTTTGTGTTTGATGAGGCCAATGAATTCCATGACCAGGAAGTCATCTGTAGGCTTTTTACATAGCTGTTTCAAAATACACAGAGGTGTACAGGTCCAAAGTCCTGCTTTTTGCTTTCAGTTGTCTCCAAGTTTTGATGTAATATAAACTGGTTAATTCAGTGTTGAGGAACAGAGTTTGGGAAGGAGGGAGCAGCACTGATTACATGTTACTGACTACAAGTGTCAAAGAGCATAGCTGGGTCTCACTGATCCTGAGTGCCTCTGTAGCCTAAAAGTAGAAGTACTGAAGTTGCAGTAGGAAAGAATCACTCAGATACTGGCTCTCATGTCAGTTCTCATGCATTTTGGTGGTGTCTTTCTCAGTACCATATGCATCCAGCCTGGAACCATGCAGGTTTAAAAGAAGAGTGGAAGGGATTGTCTTAAGTTACTGTCACTTGGGCCTCAGTGCCCATAATATTCAGCTGCAGAATTTTGGTTTCTCTCATCCCTCTGATAAAAGATGATGTTTAGAAGACCTGTAACTACAGGAAAATAAACACCCAAAGCCTGTGTGCCTCAGCCTCTTATGCATATCATTGCCACTCATCTTGATTGTCATCTTCCTCTGATGCATAAAATCACTCAGATTCTAAGACAAGCCCTATAAAAACAGAGGAGTGGAAACCAAAGGCATGTAATTGCTTTTCTTATGTTTTATGTGTTTCTTGCTCCTGAGCAGATAAGCTATTCCTCCCCCCTGCCCTTTGCTTTCCAACAGACGCTGGTACATTGAGCAACTGAAGGCTTGAAAGTGGGGAGACAAAACAGTAACCAGCCCCTCTCATAAAACCCACCTGTAATTGAAGTGGGGGGTTATCACTTTGGGTCCTCATTCTTATCCTGAAACCATAAAGGCGTTTGGGGAATGCATGTGCACAGGAGCCACGGAGGGGAGGGAACCCTCCCCATCAGCTTTGGTGACCTGCCCTTCTTCTCCTGCCCCCTTTAATTATGCTTTTAATGCTGCAGAATGACAGTGCTGGGCTGCCTCATTAGGAGGGAGAACCACACTCTCACTGTATAATTGATATGCTCGGCCCCCCAAATACAAAGTGCTCTTATCTTCAATCTTTAATTACTGTAATTGCTTTGCCTTGTTTATTAGGAAATGAAGGGGAAATACTTAATAGTTATTAGGCAGCGGTCCCTCAGCTAACCATGCCTGTGCTTTCCAGTCAGTTTGGCTCAGGGTCTCTTGTTTAAGCTTTGTCTTGATTCCTTAGAGGAAGGCATAATTCTTGCCAGGTAGTTTAGACTCTCCTTGCTTTTGTACAGTTCTGCTCCTTTCCATTTTCCTGGGAGCTCTGGTAAAGTGTGTAGGGGAAGAGCTGGAATAACTGGGGCAGACAGGGGCAGGCAGCTCAATGAGTGCAGTAACAACAGAGAAAGAGCATGTTAGTTCAGTGTCCAGGCAGGGAATATCCACTGCTCCAATCCCTCAACATTTCCAAACATTTTATCCCTTGCAAATGGATCTCCCAGCCTTCCTGTCCCAGACTGCCCATTTCCACTGGCTCAAGAGCAATGAATGGAGAGGGATGTGACTCCAGTCCTGCTGAGGAGCGCGCTCTGCCTGTTCCCAGCATCATTATAGGGACAGTGGTGGAAGGTGTGATGGGGCTGGCTCCAGGGACAGCAGCAGCATCATAAAGGCCAGACAGCTCACAGACATGACAGCTGGGGCCCATCAGAGACAGTGCCCCATCTGTTTGCTGCTGTTAATTCACCTGTTGTATCCTCCCCCATTGGTGATGGAGTGGGCTGAGGTTTTATTGTCTCCCACTGAGAGGAAGAAATAGGTTAAACTGTGATAGCAGAAAACAAGGTCAGGGCCTGAGCAAACCTGTGTTTTCCTCTTGTTCCCCTGGATGGCCCTCGTGCACACCTGCATTCGTGTGCCATTATAAACACTTGCATTGTACAGTGTTGCCTTTTCTTTTGTCTCCTATTCCTAATTTCCTTTATACTGACCATTTCCTTTTGCTTTTGGCACAAGGGAATGCTTTCTGCTACTTTGAGGTCTGGGCATTGGTGAAGAAAAGACTCTAGGGATTAGAATATGAGTCAGAAGCTTAGTTTCTTGGCTGGTCCCTCACCATAGCCTTTGACAGTGATTGTCTCCGATTGCCCATGGTAATGGCCTTCAGAGGAAATATGAAGCAGAGAAAACCTTCCTCAGGATGTTCCTTGCAGCCCTAGGAAGGAGCAGAGACCTGGAACTGTTACTGAAGTCAGTGCATTTCAGTGCATGCCAGCTCATTTCACAGCCAAGTCCTTGCAAAGCTGTGTCACTGCTGACACAGGCTGTGAGCACTCAGCTCTGAAGAGGATTGGGACAGTGTTGCAGGGGAAAATCCCTTTTCTTTTGATTGCATTTCTGGTTCCTGAAGATCTGGCTCTTCTACAACATTGCCTATATGCACCATTGCAGCCATGTCACCTGTATAGTTATTTTCTGTCCTATTGATACTGGTATAGCTGAGGTGGTACAAGAACTAGAGCAGGCTTCAATTAGAAACCTTGGCTTCATGAAGCCTTTTTCCTCACAGGCTGTGAACTCAGCCACCTCTTCCCAGCAAGAGAAACTGAAAGTTACAGGATCACAGAACAGCAGCATGGGTTCATCCAGTTCCAGCCCCTGCCAGGGGCAGGGACCCCTTCCATTGGAGCAGCTTGCTCCAAGCCCCTGTGTCCAATCTGGCCTTGAACACTGCCAGGGATGGGGCAGCCACAGCTTCTCTGGGCACCCTCATAGGGAAGAGCTTGTGCCTAAGATCTATCCTAAATCTGCCCTGTTTCAGTTAGAACCCATCTCCTTGTCCTGTCACTACAGTCCCTGATGAAGAGCCCCCCTCTGGCCAGAGATGCATTTTTGTTACTGCTGTGGTTTATCCTAGTCACAAAATAAGCCAAGCAGAGGAAGTTTGAGATGACAAATCCCATTGCTGTGCAATAGTTTGGAGAGCATTAACTCCCTTACCCTCATTGGAGCATTCCATCCAACACTGATAGATGCATTACCTCAGAAAAGCTCATGAGCTTTTCCACACTGAGGTTCAAACTGCCTTTAAGGATCTCCATTATGTTACCCCAAGAACCAGTGTAAAGCCAGCGTAGCCATAGAGTAAGGTTCAGCTTTAACAGGCAGATCCTCACATGCTGTTGGATTTATGCCCAGCATTGTCTTATTGTCTATGAATTGAATTTGGATTTTAAAGACTGGCATTTCGAATTAATATGGGAGGGGAAGAGAAGGGGGGAAATGTAATGATAGCAGCTGAGATTTAAACAGGGTAGGTTAGGAGCTGCTCACGCAGAGCTCTAAGTCCCCAGCCAAGTGGGATGGCTTGGCTAATAATAACAGCCAGTAAATACTTATGAACCTGTTTAAAATGGTGGAATTTTTTAATCGTCCTCTGAAGGAATCCTTTGGGATATCAGTAAACAGGTACAGTGAGCTGAGAGTGGGCAGGATAGCAAATGGGGCCATAGCAATAGGACATGTTGGGGAGGGACTGTCCATTAGGAACTGTAGTGACAGGACAAGGGGTAACGGGTTCAAACTTAAACAGGGGAGGTTTAGATTGGATATAAGGAAGAAATTCTTTCCTGTTAGGGTGTTGAGGCACTGGAATGGGTCACCCAGGGAGGTTGTGAGTGCTCCATCCCTGGCAGTGTTCAAGGCCAGGTTGGACAGAGGTGTCGGTGTGAGGTGTCCTTGCTTATGGCAGGGGGGTTGGAACTGGATGATCTTTAGGTCGTTTCCAACCCTAACTATTCTATGGTTACATGTTTCTATGAATAGCAAAAATGCCTTGGAAATTGTTCTGTGGATTGGGAGCAAAAAGAGGAGCAGATTCTACAATGAGAGCACACAACAGAAGGGTTCCTTGCCTTGCCGTTGCTCTGAAATGAAAGTCATTTTGAGGAGCAGTGAGAGGTGTCCTGTAAGAGGGTGTCTGTGCAATGAGAAGCAGATTCCTGGAGAAGCTCATCCTGCCCTTAAATCCTTCCTCAGCTTTTTATGTCACTCCTCACACACCTCAGAGCTTCTCTGGGCCTGTCAGCAGAGTGACACACATGGCATTAGTGTTACTTCAGACCAGAGGAGAGCATTTGAAATGAAGATGCTTACTCAAGGAGTGATGGGACGCTGTTTCCTTGCCCCTGTTCAGACATGAACATGGATAGCATCCAGACAGGGGCAAGTTGCTCTCCCCTGTCCCCCAGCATCCTTCACCTCACACAGACTGGTTTGACAGCAGTTCTCCTCTCTCTGCCCATTTTCTAATGGTGAAATTACTGACCTCCACTAAGCCTTAATGGCTCGTGGCTGTCAGCCTTTCACCGCCTGCCTTTCTAAGTGGAAAGCTATTTCTTACATCCCATAAGGCTGCTGCTCTTTGACTCTCTAATTGATTGAAGATCAAACCCAAGCACCCCCCCATTATATTTGTCACAAGCACCTGCTTGGAATTCAGAGCTCTGAGGCCCCAGTGCCTTCTCAACTGATGTGCAATGCACACAACACTGCCTTTACCTTCCTCCTCCTGCTTGGCCTCTCTCTGAACTGCTTCCAAACACTGGGAGCACTGCCCTGTGTGACATGCCTGCTCCCGTGGAGCTGTTCCATGCAGGATACACCACACAACACTGCTTTTTACCTGCTGCCAAAGCCAGAGCATGGCTGGGGGCTTGGCTGAGCTGACAAGCTCTTCCAAGCAGGAGAGAAATGAGACACATGACAGAGCAGGGCTGTGGGCTCCAGCCATGAACCAGGCTCTTAGATTAGATCCGACAGCCCTTCTTCTAATTGCTGTGACTCAAGGGGAGGGAGGCAGGGCCTGTCTTGTGGCTGGAGACATATTCTGCTGCTTTATGACACTTCTTACACAGCTTCCCCTGGTTATTTGCTGTTAATCCCTTCTTCTTTCCTCTGCGACCCTTTATTTTCTATTCTCCTTTCTCTTTCCTCCCTCCTTTCCCCCTTTTCTCTCTCTTAATAACAGTCACTGTATTCAATAAATATATTAAAGAACCCTCTGGGAAGCAAAGGCTGGACTTGATCCAGAGTGCCAGGAAGCATGTCATTGCCCTAATGAGGACATACACTTGATGGGGGAGAGAGCAAGGGAAAATGGCTACTTACTTCCCAGGGACGCAGCAGGATAAAACCAGCAAGAAGTCCCTTCTTGCCCAGGAAGGAGATAGGAGAGCAGAAAGCAAGGTGAACTGTGAGAATGAAAGCAAATGAAATCTTGACCCACAAGTGCTCTCTCTGTCTCCTTGTATCTGACCCTTGCAACATCGGTTCCATGGTGGAGAATAACCTGCATGCCCCAAGTCCAGGTCTCAGTCTTGCTGCAATCTTAAGGCCATTCTTCCAGTCATCATGTATGAGGTTTCCTGGAGGGGCCAACCCTTGTTTATTGCCTGCACAAGCTTCTTAATGTTGGCTGCCTGAAAACAGCATGGAATGGATACAGGGAGACTGTGGAAGCCGAGACAGTATGGGAAGAGCAACGTGCTCTAGTGGAAGGTGTCCCTGCCCGTGGCAAGGCCTTGGAACTGGATGAGCTTTAAGGTCCCATCCAACCCATCCCAATCTAGGACTCTATGATTCTGTAATCTCTACTGAGCACTTTCTAACTGCTCACACTGTGTCTGAGACCTTGGGTTGCTGAGGAGGTGGGAGAGGCAGTAGCAGCAGTAACACCTTTGCCTGGTGATGGCTTTTATTTCTCCCCCTCCTTTTCTGTTACTAATCAGCAGGGGACTGGCTCCTGCTCCCCATACAACCCAAGGACAGGCTTGTGTAGCTGATAGCTTGCAAATGATTAGTAATTTGATTTCAATTGGATGAATAACCCCTTACAGCAAGATGTACATTAGCCTCAGGAATCTAATAGGTGATAACGGCCTGGAGAGTGCTTGGTTCTGCTCCTCATCCCGCCTTCCTCCCACCCCAAAAGAAAAGATAATGAGAATTTAATTTCATTCTCACCTATCCATTTGTCTAAATATGGGTGTTTAATTATCCATCTCGGCAGATAGATGTTCATGCCTCTGTGTGGATCTGAGCTATTCCCTTGGTATGAGGGGGGTGTGTATGTGTGTCCCTTACAACTCCCTGATGTTCTTGTACTTTGAGGTTTAGCTGTGCTAAGTCTCATGTATGAGATTTGCCTTTGCTTGGCTCTAGGATCACACTCCGCAGCCTGCCCATGTCAGTACCTGCAGCAGACAATGAGAAGTTACATAGAGACAAAAAACCCTGAGTGGAGAGCCCACAGCCCAGGCAAGCTCCTGCTCTGCTCTTAGTTCCCTTTGCTGCCTGAGCACATCATTGCAGCCCTGCTCTGAGAGTCCAGGATGAAAAACACTTCTTTACCTGCCAGGTAGTGTTACTACATGTTGTAAGCCCAAGGGACAGGCATGTAGTTAGCTGAGCTTTGGTGGTAGAGCAGAACAGGGTTACTTATACCCCCCTTGTTAGGCTCTGAACACTGCTTGGAGGAAATGCATGTTCCCTCCTGAGGCCCATGGGGCAGGTTACCTTGAACACAGGTTTGCTGAGTTGAAAACATGATCAGGAAAAGGATCATGGAGTTCTAATGATTCAGAAACATGGCTTTTAACCTATCTCTAACTCAGCATAAACAGGAGAAGCACAAGGTTCCTTTTCAGCAGTTTCATTTCCAGCTGGCCCCATGTATTCATTGCTGGGCAGTGTTTGGAGCTCTCCCAAGGATCTGATTTGCACAGTGCAAGGTGTTGAGCTGGAATTAAAGGGGGTTTATGAAGGTTTTGTGGATAAGGAAACCTGGTATTGGAGGGAGTAGTGTGGAATCAGCCTGATCACCCAGTTTCACTCTCGGGTGAGCAGGCCAGACCCTTCTGTGCCTGTCAGCCCCATCAGGGCTTTGAATTGGCTTTGAACTTTGGATTCAGAGCAGCTTACCTGGAAAGCCCAAATGTGTCCCAGACCTTGGCCACACTTCAGTTCATGGAAACACTGCTCAATGCCCCAGTTTGGTCTGGTTTAGGTGCCTGGAGTTTCACTTGGAAAAACAACTGTTACTGCTATAAGCTCAGTAGCTGGGAAGAGCCTAATCCATTTCTATTTGCAAATAAAAAGCTGGGAAGATGGAAAGCTGGGATAGGTCTTCTAAATGGGGGAATAAAAATAGGAGAAACAAGGAACAATTGGAATTACTGAGTACGGCTCTGAGCATAGCTTCGTTGGTGGAAGTTAATATCTACCATAATCTGACCATCCCCTAAAAGAACTACTCAGAGCAGCCAAGCTGCTTTCCTGAGAGCACACCAGGAATGCTTTCACATTAGTAAAACCTGCAGCACCATCCTGTCTTGGATGTGAAATTGCTTCCGTGCTAAGGGTTGTTTTCAGTTGATTTCTGAGCTAGGCTGAAGCAGAGGCACCCATTCAGGAAAGCACTTAAACAGACACTCAAACCTGAGTTAAGTCCCATTGACTTCCCTGGTCATGCTTAAGTGCTTTCTGGCCCAATTCAAAGCACATTCAAATAGAGAGAAAGGCTCTCTTTCACTTCAGCAGGCTTTAGATTAGGCTGCTTCTGCAGTCAGATGGTCTTCAGCTACACACTTGCTTTTCCTAGTTGAGGACAGGGGCAGGAATGCTGTTGGGATACACAAAATGCACAAAAATACATTTGGCTTCTGCTACTTATCATATTTTCAGGCACTTTCTTTTAATGCATTTGGGAACCTACATCTGCAGGAGCTGATTTATACACACAGCTAAGAACCAGCATGTTCACTTCCCGATGCTGAGAGATGTGGGAGTGGGTTTGTGCAAGGAGCCGGGCTCAGATGAATGGGATTCTCATCCATCATGTTGACATGGAGAAACAGTGGTGGCCACAGACCACTGGGGTGGTGGGGGTGGTGGGGGTGGTGTCAGTGCTCGAGTGGAGATACCAGACCACCAGAAGGTCAAGCATCTGCCTCAGCCCTCTGGGTCAGTGTGGATGCTGTCGAGTAGCAGGAGAGAAAAAGCAGAACACCAGCAAAACCCCAAGTCCCTTGGCTGCTGTGTGTTAATTCAGGACATTGTTCATCCAGAAGCTGCTGTTCCTGCTTGTCAGCAGCAGAGTGACAGAATCCGTGGAATTAATTTCCGAGGTGGGAAATGGCTAATAATTTATTTACAGCTGGGGTGGGTGTGGAGGAGGGAACGCAGCGCAGCCACGTTTGGGTTTCCTTCAGGAAATGTCACTGCTTAGCTCTTGCTGCTTCCTCAGAACATTCCCTATTAGTTGAGACAGCATCCTGCAGTCCCCACACCTATTAGAGAGGCTGTGTGCAGCAAGGAGGAGTTCTCTCACTGCTGTACAGCTCACCTGCAGGGCTCATTTACAGCAATGGGTCCTGCTGCGGGCATGCAGGACTCACGTGTGTGCAGTGCGGCTCCTCGCAGCACCCCATGGCTCAGGAGGGGGCTGTAGTTGTGGTTGAGAGCTAGGCAGAGGGACCATGGGTGGGTTGTTATGAGGGAGCAGATGTGTTAAGTGGCAAGAGATGCAGTGCATGTGCCATTGACCTCTCTGTTTGTTTGTTAACAGGATACACACCCACTGGGATTTAAACATCTCCTTCCGAGAGACCTCTTGCAGGTACCACTTTGGGGCACCCTCTTTGTATGGTAGGCTAAGAGTTTATGATCTGTTACTGGCATATGGATGCTGTTAGATGTAAATGAACATTTCTGTCAGTGCTGTGGGGTTTTTTTCTTCCTCCTTTGTTCCTTTCTCTCCCCTTACAAATCCTTTCTTTTGCTTGTATTTGGGGGACATTGTCTGTGGGGGGAAACAGTCTCTTATGTTGGGAGAGAGAATTGATTAGACTGAAGAAAGCCCATTATTGATTTATATGTTTGTTTTAGTTCCTTTTTGGAAGCATGCAAGGTAGGGGTGACCCAGATCTGTTTCCCAACATGAGACATGGGAATCTGCATCTCATGTGTGCAGAAGTGATTCTGTGTGCAGAAAGCTCATTGAAGGCCATAGTAACTGATGCTCCTGAGTTGCTCAGGAGTTGTGTTTAGCCAACTTAACTCAGTGCTACCTGTAAAGGTGGCACAAATGGCAAGAATCATTGGGTGAAAGATGCTTTAGATAATATGATATCCCTGGGACACCCTGGTCCTGCAAAAACTTAAGCATAGTCCTTCAGCTGCAGTGTATGAAGTGTTGTGACTGATAGGACTCTGCATTTGACACTGTGAAGTGTGACTGGGTTGAAATAAAGCTGCAAAAGTGCGGTGCAAGAGGATTTACGAGTGGGTAGAAGTTGACATTCAAGTGAGAAGTGTTTTACAAAGCATAAATGCAAGCAATGAGGTAAAAGTCTGAATTGTGAGAGGAGAAGGATTGCCAAACCAGTGGTGGATTGGTTTTGAAGTCTGGTTTCCTGCGGTCACAGATCCCTTAAGAAAGTGGAAATTCATCAGTGGAAGATACCCAGTTATAGACGTGAATATTCCTTTGTTTACTCTGGTCAGTTGATACCCTGAGCGTGATGCCTTTTCATTGATGGTAGTCATAAACTTCTCTAATCCTTTAACATGTAGCTGCAGAATTTGCACTAGAAGAAGAAAACTGGCATTTTGAACCTTGGTTTATGCTGAATCGGAGTGAAATAGCCAGATTTGGTATGTATTAATTTATGCAGCAGAGAACAAGGCTGATGGGGTGTAGGAGAGTCCAGAATCTGGTTCTGTATGTGCTGCATACACACGGATACTGTAGAAATCAGGATCTGGTCCATTGGATCTGCCTGCAGGTAGCAGTCTACCAAGAGCATCTTTATTTTGCTAAAAGTAGTTTGTGATGCTGTGTGTGAACTTCCTGTTTTGCAAAACAGTAGGAAAATACTACTACTACTGCTACTACTACTACTGCTGCTGCTGCTACAACTACTGCTGCTATTGCCACTGCATGCTAGACACTACACAAACATTTAAGAAGGTATTTGTACTCTGTAGAGAGCAGATTGTCTGAGCAAGGGAGTGCAAATAAATTTATCTGATGACTTCTGTGACAAGAGTTAATGTGTGTAAGACTCAGTGAAGCAAATGTAGTGTTGACTTAAGAGGACATTGTTTAAGAGCTTTAGGGAGACGTACACATCCATACTGTGGGTGATGTGGGCATCGTGATGTGGCCAGGCTGGACAAAGCCTTGGGTGACATGGTTTGGTGTGAGGTGTCCCTGCCCATGGCAGGGGGTTTGGAACTGGATGATCTTAAGGTCCTTTCCAACCCTAACTATTCTGTGGTTTCATGATCTCTGTTGTACACACTATTTGTACAAACACCCACTCACTCCCTGCTCCAGCCTGAGGACAAGTTGGACTGTTGTGTTGCCAGCATCGGTGTGTGAAGGTTGTAGCCTGAACAGTGCCTGTGGAGGGACAAGTCCATCTCTGTTTCATTGAGTACTGGGGGTATGAATTATGTTCTGACATCCCCCTGAGGCTCAAGGGAGGCTGTGGGGAGTGAAGGGTGGGAAAGCTGCACTGATTCACACTCCATTAGGGAATGCATGAGGGCAGAGGTACTCACTGGTATGTGTGTAAGCACAGACTTTGGCCCTGAAGCATAAACCCCCATAATTCCTAACATTGACAATGTTAAGGATACAAAACCCACCTGGATCAGGGAGCATCTGGAAGCTGGTCTAGAAGGCACATCTGATGCAGCACTTGTATAAAGTCCCACTGAGGGAGGGGGGCTTATATGGCAGCCTTTAGACTAAAATCCCTGGTTTGCTGCTGTAAGCTTTTGGGGCTAAAATACAAAGGAATGGATTCCTTCCAGGCAGAACCTTGCATGATGAATTTCAGCCTAGAGCAGAGTTTTACAACTGGGTTATAAACTTCTAAAAGATGGAGCTTTGTAATGGAAGCACTGACACAAGCCTTGGTTAATAGCCACATGAAGCAGGATCCTGCACGAAGGGTGCAAACACCTTTGGAAATGAGAATCCCTGTCTTAAAAAAGGATTTAAATCTGATCTTGCAGTGCATAGACTAAAGTAACGGTCTGGTTTTTATATCAACAAGTGCAATTCTTGAGACTCCTCAGTTTAAGTGCTTGTTCCCTTCAGTTTAGCTCTCTCCACGCAGAAGCATTGGTGGCTCCTTCTGAGAATAGAAGTTTTGCAGATTAAACAGTCCAGCTATTTAAAGTCATTCATTTAGTTCAGAAGAAAACAACGTGTGATGTGCTGTGTGGCAGAGAAAGTCAAACGTGTTGGTACAGAACAGGGTTGTATGTGTTTAAGTGACCTACATTGCCACATGGTTCTGTGTACATAGAATATATCATGGGGTGGCAAAGAGGTTTAGCTGACCCTTGTTCTCAGGGCCCTGTGTAGTTGCACTTGGGAGTTAACACAGGTCATTCCAAAGCCATGCCAGGACATCACTATGGTGTGGATACACACAGACACTGTGCTGCTTTAATCAAGCAGGGCTGAGAATTGCCATCTTCATTTTCCTGCCCCTTTGGCTTAAGTTTGTCTTTGATCTTCCTTTCCAAGTTGTCAGGAAATACCTGGATTCATTGGATTCCACTTTGGGATTGCTGTCTGCATTGTCCTGGATAAAAAGACGTTTAATTGGGTACAAGTCATTCTATATGCAGAGAACCAAAAGCTCCAGGTAGGAGAATTGTCCTCAAAGGAGAGATTAGGATCTCTTCTTGTCTTGCCAGGTGCTTTGCTCCCTTCCCTTTTAAGCTTGGAGGTTAATACAGGCTTGAGGCTTTGTTTATAGCTAGTCTTCCTTGAAAATTCCCTTTATAAGGTAGAATTTCCTTATCTGGATGTGTCATTCCTGGAATAATTGCTGAAATGTGTTCAAGTTGCTCAGTAAGTGATGCACTTCTTTTATTCTGCAATACTAAACCCAAGGTTAGAGCCTGGTCTCTGCCTGCTCTGTGCTCCCCTCGATTCCAGTGTCTGTCACAGTTGCTCAGCACCACGGGCAGGATTTACCTTCTTGAGGCTGAGGCATCTCATGAAAATAAATTGTGGACTAAAAAGGAGTTCCAGGCAGGAAAAGGATTTTCCTTCTATTTGTTGCCACTTGATGTCCTGAGGGAATTGCAGGGAGGTGAGTGAGAAATAGATAAGAGGCCATGCATGTTAATGCCATGGAGGGATGCAGCTCCGGGTGGAATAAGCATTTTGCCCACCTGAGAATTTCAAGGCACTGACAGTGCAATTAAACCATCCCTGTTTCCAAGGGAGTGGAGAGTTTTTCACTGGTGCCCTTGTTAAAGATGACCTGAGTGGCAGGAAAGGAGATGCTGTGTAACTTGGTTCAAGCTACATACAAAGACAAGGAGCTGAGAATTGAGCCCCATGCTTTAGCTTTGGTCTGCATGTTAAGCAAACCCTGACGGTGTATCCAAAGCAGCATAAGTCCTGTGCTGGTGCAGGCATAAACCAGGGACAAAGGAGCATGCAGGGGTGTCTCTTCACTGCCATATGAACAAAAAGCCACTTGTGGGGCACTGCAAGCTTGCAGGGGATGGTTTTAGCCAGGTCTCTCCCACATGAAGGCTGCCTAAGGAGATGGAAGGAAAACAAAAGCATTGTTTGCCCAGAGCAAGCAAAACGCATTTAACAAGCACAGTTTAAACAAAGGTTACAGTGGTGTGTAACCAGCCTTTCTGGATGGGCATGAACCATGTTAGAATGCGTTTTAGACAGACTTCTGGCCAAGAGCCTGTGTATCCATGTGTATGTTTAAGGTGGACTATAACATACTTAGGGCCTTTCCACCTCGATTTAATCATGGCATCGACTCTTACGTAGCCAGAACTGGGTTTAAACAGTGCTTAAATTGGGTTGTTGTATGTACATGTTGTGGTTTAGGAACTTGTATTGAAGGAGGAATTGAACAGGTTGGTCAAGAAGGAAGAGGACATGAAACAAATCAGGCTAAGTGGAAGAAGCAGATGAAAAGTACACAGGAAATGGGACAGCAGAAGCAAACTGAAGGGGAATTCACTGACTTAGCTCATGCCTTTGGACAGATACACATGGTGAGGAAAGGAAAGCAGGAGAGGAGAATTGAAAAGTAGACAGTTCGGATCATGTCAAGGCCAATCCTGACTCAGCAGGAAGCATTACTGTGTGATATAGGTAACGTTACCAAGTGCCAGAGCATCCTGCTGCTCTGCCCTTTGAGGATTGATAGAGGATGGCTTCCGGGCTGTCTACTTATTTATTTAATTCTTTATTTTCCATTGTAAGCTTTTGCCTTTTAATCCAGAAGAACTGAAGTAGGCGCTGAAAGGTCACAAGAAGTTCTTATCAGCTGGAAACTGGATGTGACCCCTAATACCCCACCGCCTTTAGCATCCACTGCTGAAAGAGCTGGTGGTTGTCAGGTAGTGCCTGTAAGTTACAGCAGGAAAGCCAGACAGTGGCAGAGGGACAAGAGAGCTCTCAAATGGGGACCTGCCTTCACCCTGCCATGTCAGTCACTGGTTTCTGCCTCCACACCAGCAGGAAGCAGGGCTGGAGCAGTAGCCCCAGTTGCAAAAGCTGATTGTGAGCTGAACTAAAAGAATGAGATGATTTTTGCCTGTCAGGTTTGAGTCAGGGCAGAGAATACTGATGGAATAGCAACTGTATGGAGAGCTGCAGAGCTGCTTCCATAACTCACGGTGACTTTGGAGGACAGCTCTTGACTGTATGCTAGGGAAGGCTTAAAAAGATCCCAGTGAAACACTGCAGAATGTATTAACCGTGACTTCTGCACTGGTATACAGAGGACACTTATTTACCATGGGGATGAATTCAGCCCTTCCACATTGTTTCTGCTGTGGCTTTGGGACCTAAGCTGCTTAAGGAAATGTCTTAACCCTCATCTTGGGGGAATACACAAAGAGCTCTCACCTTTGTAGTTATTAAAGCTGTGAACCAGGACATGCTTCCTGAAGGCAAAGCCAACAAATACAAGGAAGCTCTTGCCTACTGCCGCTGCTCTTGGCAGTCATGGCATGGCTATGTGGAATCAATATGTTGGAAGGAAAAGACTTTCCAGATGGGTGATCTCAGTTTGTTCATCAAACAGAGATATACCTGTTTGCTTTTAGACAATAGCTGCCCAACAAGGAGATGGATGTGTTCTTTCCTTGAACTGGAAGAAGAGAAGTAACGTAAATCCACATAGTTGATAGACATCAACAAGAGCATTCTATGTCAGAATGAAGAGCATTTGGGAAGGTTCAGCCAAGAAGCTAAGCCTCTAGCTCTGTAGGAAAAAATAGGAGCAACCTTTGCTTTGTTTGTGTTAGATCACCCCCAACGCATCCAAGAGATAAAATGGGAGGAGCTGCTGTCTGTGGGCCTGGTGTTCCATCAGCTGCTTTTAGGGGCCTTCAAATGGCAACAGGACAGACCTCTGGCTCTGTGCTGTAGGGTATATGGTTTCCTTTATTTGTGGCTCTAACCCCCCAAAACACTGGTGCTGGTAGGAAATAGAAGGTTGTTCTTGGCACCATCTTCCATTCTGGAAGGGAAGAAGTGGAGTGTATTCCTGGGCTCCACAGAGGCTGCAGGCAGGACTTTCCCTAAGGCCCATGGGAGTGGGTGAATTAGGCCAGTAATTCACTGGGTAGAATTAGTGGGATTTTCAAGGAGTCATGTACAGTTACCTGAGCAGCTTTTGCTTCTCTCTTTCCTGTGGGGATTAGCCTTATCTCTGGCCTTGTTTGTGCAGATCCTGGGATGGATGTACTTCTAGGGAAGGATGGATGAACAGGGAAGAGGAAACGAGTACCTGTTCATTTCCTGGAAAGTATTCTTTAATCTGAAATAATTCTTTCCTCCTTATTTCATTAGCAGTACTTTCTGCTCTTCCATTCAGTCCCAGGAGGCTTCATTTGGCTGTAAGCATACAATTGTACTTCACATAAGGGAGGTAAGAAATGCTGTTAGATACCCGCAAGAAAGGAGGGAATGTTTAATCCAGAGTAAAGCTCTTCATGTTATTCCCAGTGTGTTGTCACCTAGAGTGTGTCTATCATGGGAATGGGGGGTATGATGGACCTTTTGCAGGGCAGCTGAAAGGATTCTGGATAAACTCTGCATTTGAAAGCATCTTAAGACCTTGGTATATTGTTGAGATGGACGGTTCCAGCTTGGGGGAAGCATTCTTGGTGTATTTCAGCTACATGCAGTGATTGACAAGAGAATCATATCCTGCTGTTAGATTGGATGTGGGATCAGAACTTCAAGGGCATGTTCTGGAATAGGTTTTCTGACCTCCTTCTTCACACCCTACTGTGTAATTAAAGGGATTCAAATCTAAGTCTGTCCTGCCCTCAATACATTGGATATGTGAGTGATTCCTGTAGCTCATCAGTTCCCACTATTCATTGTCTAAACTTATACCCTGTCACACATTGAAAATTGCTCATCTGAGGATGTTAATATTTCATCAGTTCAAAGCAGGCAGCTTAGTGAATTGAGAAAATGAGGAGAATTTGAGGTATTTAAAGAGACCTCACATCCATTAGGCCCAGCAGCTCATGTCAGTTCTTTTACTGGCTGAGCAAAACATTTCTGTCACTGAGGAACACTGGAGTGCAGCATCTGGACAAGGCCAGAACTTCAGGGAACCTCTACATAGCAGCAGGACAAGCCCATACATTTGGGTGCAGATCAGACATGCCAAAACCCCTGTCAGGGATAAAATGAGGGCCTCCATGCTGCTGGTGCTGCAGGTAGAGGAATTACTTGTCCATCCCTGCACTTGCATACATGCAGCAAGAGGAATTTAAGGGATGAGGCTCAGTGTGACTTGGGTTCTGACAGATAACAATTTCAGAAGTAGTTTTTAAGGGAGGACAGTGGAGATCCAGCATGGGAGACATAGGAACATAGGTAGATCTGGGATGCTTAGGTTGGTCTTCATGGCAAAGTGGTCTGTGTAGTGAGGAGGCAGGGAAGAGCAGAACAAGACATGTTTAGGTTGTCATGAAATGTACTTGACTCACAGTAAGTGAGTTCTTCAGCTCCATTTCTGCTTGCCATGGTTGCCTTCCTGGTTCTCGTAGTGAAACTGCCTTTATTAGTGGCCAGGGTGAGCTGCAGCCTGTGCTTGGGAGGGGAACATCAATAGCACTGGGCTTGATAGATGATCAGTGGAAGAATGCAGAGACGCTTGCAGTGGTTGTGGCAGATGAGCTGATGGAGATGGAACATTACAGAAGATCTGTATGAACTGAGGTGAATTTGTATTAAGTTGCTGCCCTAGTGTGTGTGGGACAGGTAAAGTCAAAGGACTGGTTATGTGAGTGCTTGGATGAACACCTGCACTAAGGATAAATGGTAGGTGGGGATGGAGAGCCTGTAACTAACCTTCAGGCTTCTCTTGGTACCGGGCTGCATGTCCTTATGGGAGGAAGACAGCACAGAATCTTTGTGTTTCCTGCCTCAGAAGAGAGCTGGGGGCAGAAGTCACTGTGCTCCTTTCTCCTGCTGCACGGTGACCTTTTTGGCTCCAAGATCCCAACTGTGCTGGAAATGCAGGATTCAGAATGCATTAATTTTCCAAACTCCAAAACCCCATCTGCATTATTGCAGCCAGGAGGGGAAATCTGAGGCTAAAATGGGCATGGGCACCCCCCTTCCAAATGCTTCTGTAGCACTTTAGTGGATGGGCTCTTGTCAAAGTGACTATCAGAACAAGGTGTCCATGATGATAAACTGGGTTTGTGCTACGTCTCAGTGCTTTATGCCTTCCCCATCTCCAGTTCATGATCAGTGTGGCGTAATTCCACCTTATTGTTATTTATGGGCATGCAGAGAGATGAATGACAAAGCAGGATTACAATAAAAACATCTTTCTACTTATTTCCACCTAATTTTGGAGTTGCCAGCTCTAGTGATCATCTTTATGAACTGTCATGAGCATTAATGAAAGTTTATGAGCATTTTGCTTGGTACATTGCAGGATGATTGGTTTTTTTTTTCCCCAAGACAAGTCTGCAGGGAGAATTAGAGCTGTATTGCTCATGGTAGGCACTGGGATTTTCAGGCCTCTCAGCTCCCTTCAATTGGTAAAGTTTTACCCTCCCTCTTTCCTCGTTTCCCTTCGCTTTTCCCGTTTCTTTCCCTTTTTGCCTGTGTGTGATGGGTAACATCCCATCAGAAGGTGGAGATACCCAAGAGACAAAAGTGGGGTGCTGGTCAAGGTCTGTCAAGACTGATCTCTGAGAAGGACTGAGAGTGACCAAGAGGGTTTTGTGTTGAATCTGTTGGTCTGGGTTTTTGCAGCAAAGTTAGAGATGCACATAGGAAATAAGGAGCCAGAGAGGGAGCTCATCTCCCACCACTCTGCCCCATTGCAATTCATGGGTGCCCAGGTCAGAGGAGCTGGGACCAGAGAGGTCCTGTGGGGTCAGAAGTGGGGTGGGGAGAGGCAGTAAAGGCATGGAGAGGTCTGGAGGAGGGAGGCAGCCCCTCTGCTCCTCAGAGCTGCACAGACACAGGCTCGCTTGCATCCAGCTTCTTTGCCTGGGGCTTATCTGCCTGCCTGTGATGGAGAAGTGACACAGCCTGTCAGCGGGTCATGCTGCTTATTGCTTAGCAGTGAAGCAAACCCTGCTGCTCCCCCTTGCACCCCCAACCCCATCCACTTCTTTATTAGTCACCTGATCAGAGCCTTCAAATCCTTGACCCAAATCCTCCTGTGCCCAGCTTTAGGTCTTATCCTGCTCTGGCTGTTCAGTCCACCGTCAACCTGAGAGGAGAGGTATTGGCTGCACGCTGTGATTAGGGAGATGCTATGGATGTTTTGAGCTGTGTGCAAGGTGATAAGCAGGGGTGAGGAGGAGGGGAAGAGCCCTTGATCGCTCTGAGCTGTGAGCTTTCCCTGATCCACATCCCTTCTCTGTTTGTGCTGACTCAGTGACCCTGGGTTTACTGCCTGGGAGCATGGAGGCAGCGACCTTGTCTGTCTGCTCAAGGACCTTTGGCATTCAAAGGCCACGCTAGGGCAAACCAAGACGTGCTGAGGAGAAAGTTATTCTGCCATTCCGTATCCCAAGATGATTCCGTTGGAGTGATCCTGATGATCCTGATGTGGTGCTCTGAATGCGGCAGGGACTTGGAGCAGTCATCTTGTGAAATGTACTTTTTTCCTCTGGATAGGGAGGTTTCCATCCTCATAAAGAAGAAGCTGAGAGGATTCATCAGCTCTTGGAACACATTATTTTACTCCCAGAGCACAGATTCGGGGTGGTCAGGGTTCCAAGATGGAGGGTGGGCAGAGACAAGGTCACACATCTCTTTCCCTCCGAGCTGCCACTATTAACTGGGAGTGTGGTGGGGTGATGCTCTGACAGCTCCTGTGCAGGAGGTCAGGCGAGGTAGATATAACAGTCCCTTCTGGGGCTGAAAAATCAATAGCTGGACATTGCAGGTTAAGGGAAAAGGAGTGATATTGGTGGCATTTGATGTGGGAGCTGCAGTCAGGTATTTCTCTTGTGGCAGCACAATGGCCAGCAATCTGCAGGTCATGTCCATCTTCCCAGGCCCTTTTAATGAGCCCCGGATTTAGCAGCTCATAACAGGGAGGCAGAAGGTGGATTTTTATCAAGGGCTGGCCTGGAATCAGGAAGTTTCTTTGGAAATGGGTTATTAGTTTTGGTTTGGGTTTAAAAGAATGCTAACTAAGAAAGAGAGAGCATTTAAGCGGTTATTTTACACCAGTCCTGACATGCCACACATGTGCTGTGATGTAAGGTTGTTTCTCAGAGCTATAATGATGCAACAGTATTTATAGGCCAATCTGGGTTGTCCTTTTAATGGCTTCCATAAAAAGCTCATTATTCCCTTCCCACAGTCACTGACTGATTTACATGCTTGTCCTGTCCCTGGGTATAGGCTCCAGTTTGGAGAGCCCTGAGCAACACATGCTGCCTGCCGGTTGCTAAACCATGAGATCATTTAGGTTAGAAAAGACCTTTAAGATCATTGAGACCAACTGTTAACCCAGCACTGCCAAGGCCACCACTAACCCATGTTTAATTGAACTCCATTCCTCACCACTCTTTGGGCTCAGCCATCCAGCTGTGGCACTGGGCTGATCCTGACACCAGCAATGTGGGGAGGAGAGGGAAGAGGTGGTCAACAGAGCAATAGAAATCACTTGTGTTTTTGCAGGCTCTGGAATGTTGTCACCTATTGAAGCTGCAGAGGCTCTGTTATTCCCTGGGACTTGGCCTGGCTGAAAGGGGTACATATGGCATATAGAAGGAAGTCAGTGCAGAGAGAACAGAGCCTGTGAATCCAGAGCCAAGGGTACCATTGGAATATACTCTTGAACCAGACTTGTGTCTGGCCAGGCAGTGAGGAAGGAAAAGAAACCCCATGGGTGTCCTTGGGGTGATAGAAGAGGGTCTGTATGGAGGTACATGGGCACACATTGGTGCTGATCTCCACTTCCCTGGCTCAATCAATGTCCTTGCATCTTTCCCCCTGCAAGCCTTGACATCCCTCCTCTTGCATATTGGATTTGTTTTGCTTTATTGTAGGGAGGGGCAGAGGGTCAGGACAGGTTTATGGCAAGTGTATTGATCAGTAAAATTTAATATAATCCCTGCACTTACCGTGTGCTCACTGAGGGGTGGAGGGCTGGTGAAACACATGTAAAAGGAGGTGTTTTTCAGTTTTATTTCTTCCTGTGTTATTTTCTGAGTCTCTTTTCTCTTCCAAACCTGGCATCACTGTTCTGTTTCACATCCCTTCAAAGACACACACTTTGGACTGGTTTTCCTAGTTGGATTTGGTTGAAGTATTAGGAAAAGGCTTCCCCAGTCTGTCAGTGCTAGATTGCACCATTTCCTCAGGTAACTGTCTTGCATTTCTGGATTTGTACAGTTGTGTGTCCACTGAGACTCTCACTCCCTCTTTTCTATCTCAAATACATCCGGATTGCTGAAGTACCAGATTGCCTCTCGGCATCCAATGCCTCCTGCTTGCCCAGTTCCCCTCTGCATCCCCATGCGTATGGAGAACAGCAGCACAGGGTGATTTAACTGATGCACCACTGAAGTCTGGGCAGGAAATGGGAGCAGAAAAGTAAGAGCTTGAGTTTCAAGCTTGTGCTCAGTATCCTGGAGCAGCCTTTTCTGGGTGCTGCTGAGTGGTGCTGCTCTGCAGGTGAAAGAAACACCTCCTCTTCAGTGACCTGCACTTTTTAGTGCTGATAGTGAGCACTGAAAGGTTACAGGATGTGATCTTGCAGCTCAGAGCAGAGGCAGAGCCAAAACCCTGTCTGCCAGCAGGATGGACAATCTAAAAAGGCACACAGGGGTCTCATTCTGGCTCACCCTGTGAGGAGGATAGGGCATGGCATCTGCAGTGAAGTTACTGTGTCTCTCTTCTCATTTTGTGGAGTGCTGCAGCAAGCAAGGAGGCAGCCACTATCGAAAACCATTTAAATTTGGACCCAATTTTCTCCTTCCCATCTCCCTCCTCCTCTTTGCAATTACTCTGTGCAGTCACTTTGAGCAGTGCGTTGGAATCGCCAGAGCCTGCGGGCGCCTGGCTGCCTCCTCGGGATGCAGAGACCCTGACACTGATTTATATTTTGGTTAATTGTCTCCATCCATTAGCCTCCTCATCCTTCTCCTTGTTAAAGATGCAGTTGCTGCTAATGTCTGTAAATGAAACACATTTCAAAGGCATTGCTCCCGGTGTGAATCCAGCTTGGGTTAACAGCCCAAGGGTGGTCTGTCCCTGTGCAGGTACCCTGCAGAGGCAGCCCAGGCATTTCTCTCTCTACTTATCCTCAAGGAGCCAAGAGACTGAGGTGTCTTGTCCCATTTGTCTCATCCCTCTGTAAGTGACAGCGTGCTGAAGGTGCTGGCAGCAGAGCCGGGCTGGGAAGGTGGCTTTCAGATGCAAGGGACTAGTTTGCTAGAAGCATTTAAGGCTGAGGTGACTGGAGTAAAGGCCTAACTCCTGGTCAGCAGAAGGACCAGGGGACAAGACAGGACCAGAAGGGGTCTTGGAGCAGTAGCTGCTGGCTTCAAACACTGAGTTGGAGGCTGATGGTACAGATGCGGCTCAAAAAGAGATGTTGTTCCAGAAGTCAGTCACACAAGATTGCTGCGTGTCTGGTTACCACGGCCTCCCTGTAAGGGCCTGCTCCCAATTCATTTATTCATCCCAAGGGATGGCTGCACTTAGCAAATCTGATGGTTCAGTGGTAGTCCTTATGATAGACTTCTCCTTCCCTGGGCACAGGCTGGGGCTCATTAGCTGCACTCAGTGACGTTGCTTGTGCAGTGTGTGCCAGGAATGACAGCACTGCTGGTTTAGCTGCTGTCCTGCAGGTGAGGCAATGGATTTCTGTGGCATCCTGACCCAAACCTTCTGTCTGGTTGATGTTTCCACCAGTTGATGGGGCTGTCTCTGCTCTTGAGGGCCTCTTGTGTAAGCAGCACAGCTATCAAATGACCACTGGTGGACCATTTTACTGCCATTACAGTGTCTCATCAGGACAACCAGCATGGGGGGAAGCAGAAGGCCAGTTAGTTCCATTAAGCATAGACAGCACAGCAATCAAAGCATCCATGGAGAACATTAGCAACCTTTTTTTTTTTGCAGCCATTAGTTATTAGTACATCTCATTGCTGCTTTGCAGGACAAGCTTCTTATATCAGAGCATTGGGATGTGATGGGGAATGTTAGACTATCAAGTCTGATGTTTGTCTGAGCAGCACAGTTACCCATGATGTCAGGACTATACCTCCAGAGTCCTGTACCAGTGTTCATTGGGTTTTGGTGTGAGGTTTTAGGATAAGAAGGCTTTTGCTGTTGTTTTCCAGACCTGGCATGGAACCTGTAGGATATTCCTCCTGTGCTGGGCTCCCCTGTGGTTCTGTTGCCAGTGTAGCAGGTTAAGCAGTGGTTTCAGCAAAGCCCTCCAAGGTTAGGTGGCTGCTCTGTCAGAGCAGCTTTCATTTCATATTACAGCCAGGTAAAGGAGCCATTTGGACTTGGCCCTTAAAGTCTTATGGTTGCTTCTTGCTGCATGCATGGCCTGAGTTATGCACTAGTGAGCTGTCAGTTGCCTGTGGCTTAGGCAGACCCCTTATCAGAGCTTTCCTGCATTCCTGGGAAATGGATCTGTCGCTTCTGTGCCCTCTCTTCTTTAGGATTTGAAAGTTGCCCAAGCCGTAATACTACCCAGCCGCTTTTCCAACTGTTGCTTTTGGCAGCAAGGCAGAGCCTAGTGGTGCAATGGGAATCCAGTTGGGTGGAAAGCAGCTCCCAGAAGCCTGAGATATTATTGTCAGTGGATAAAAATGGGCAAGGAAGAGGCAGGATAGATACACAGCATGCGTGGTGGGGTGGGTACTTCTGCAGTGCTGTGAGGAGCACAGTAATAAACAAGCACTGCCACATCACCATGGTCAGCTTTGCTCCCTGTGAAGGTGTCTTTCTTGTGAAGGTTCATGATAAGGGCTGCTGCTCTCTAAGCTGTGGAGTTGGCCTGGAGGGAAGTGCACGCTGCTGCTGGGTGGCTGCTACCTTTCCCTTAGTAGGAGGGGTGACTTTGTGCAGGTGGGATCTCACTGCTTCATCAGCAAACACCACACACTTCTTTGCCATGCAAGAGCCTCAGTTTTACTTCTCTTCACAGCTACTAAATACAGTGCCACAAAAACAGGAGAGTGGATTCAAATAGAGAATGAGCAACAGTGCATCAGCTGTAAGTGGAGTTCACTGAGTGTGTTCAGATACAGAACAGGGAGAACTGTAGAGTTCTGGGCTGAGGTTGAATGTGTATTGGATTTAAAGTTCAGGCTCAGAAATCTTGCAGTGCAGCAAGTTCTTCCCTAGAACCTTGCCCACCACAGGAGCAGAACTACCTGACAAAGGTCTTGTGATGAGCTTCCATCATCCTGAGCCAGGTATGAGAAGAAAGCTCTTGGGAGGCTGTCCCCAGCACCAAGTCACTTTCCAGTGTGAAGGCAAAGCTGGATGTGGCCAACCAGCCACATGCCCTGGACTCCCTGGCTGTAAGTCCTTCCTTTCACTGCAAAAGCAGGCCTTGACTCAGCACACCTTGGGACCATACCTGTGTCACTAAGGGTCCCCAGACCGTGAATTACCAAACCCCATGCAAAAGGCCCATTGCCATGGCAACCTGCAGCCCTGCAGAAGGCTGTTTGTCTCCTCCTTGACCTTTCAGGAGATGTGTATCTTGTTCAAGCCCCCTTCTCTAATCCGGTTTTTAAGATATAATATTCTGCTACTGGAAGGGATCAGACCTTTAATCTGATTGTGTGTGCATGTGTCAGTGTGTGGATGGGCAGCACCTGCATTAGCAGGCACCCAGCCACGGCTCAGGGACAAGACAAAGGAAAAGTGGAGTGGGACTGCCCAGCCAGGGCTGGGAGTGAGCTCTGGGGTGGATTTACTGCCTTCAGCACACAGATGGGAATCCTGTAGACAGGAAGGATCCAAGGCTCCTTCCCATCGGGGCCATGGAAGAATTGATGGGGACTTCGGAGAGGATGCTCTCACAGGCACTTCAGTTTCCCTTCCAGTGAGCATAGGGAACTGGGACCACAAGGATGATCAGGGGTCTGGAACATCTCTCTTATGAGGAGAGACACTGGGAGCTGGGCCTGGTTAGTCCAGAGAAGAGAAGGCTGGGAGGGGATCTCATCAATGCAGATCAGTATCTCAAAGGTAGGTACAGGGAGGATGGTGACAGACTCTTTCCATGGATGAGGACTCTTTCGACAGGATGAGGAGCAGTGGCCATGAACTAAAGCACAAGTTTCACCTCAACATGAGGAGGAACTTCTTTCCCTTGAGGGTGGCGAACCCTGGCACAGGCTGCCCAGGGCGGGTTGTGGAGTCTGTCTCTGGAGACATCCCAAACCTGCCAAGAACACGTTCCAGTGTAACCTGCTCTGGGTGGCCCTGCCTTGGCAGGGGGTTGGATTGGATGATCTCCAGAGGTCCCTTCCAACCATAGTGATTCTGTGATTACTACATGTATGCTGGTAACCCCAAATGGTATATTCAGGATCTTGACCTGAGGTCCTGCAAGCTGGATATTCCTTTTCCTGTTGTACTCCCTTTGAGGGAAGGGTCTTCAGTCCTGCATTGGCTCTGCCTGCTGCAGTCCTGAGCCCATGAATTGATTGCCTGTTCTGCATATAACAGGAATACTGTTAGCAAGTTAGGTGATGTGTAAACCAAGAGAAACAAATAACCTTTTCCCCAAGAGACTTGCTGTCATTTGAGAACACTGTCCTGTGTTACAGAATCACAGAATCATCATGGAATGGTTTGGGTTGGAAGGGACCTTAAGGCTCATCCAGTTTCAATCCTTTGCCATGGGCAGGGACACCTCTGGTTATCACAGAATGAGCTAGGTTGGAAAAGACTTTTAAGATCATCAAGTCCAGCCATTAAAGCAAGTTGAATGCACAGAATAACCTGTGCTGAGGGAGGGGGTCTTGTTTCCATGCTGTGGTACATATTTGGGTTGCGTTCTGCAGTGCTTGGCTCTGTGCATCAAGACCCAATATCTGTAGGGTGGCTGTGGTGGGTGCTGTGCCTCTTCTGCACGAGGTCTGGAACCACCAGTTTAGAGTGAAAAACAAGGAATAGGATGAAGGAATTGGGGACCAGTTAAAGGGAAGTGGAACATGGATAGAGGAGCTAAAACATGGGCATCTGGCAGCAAGAGCACCTCCCTGCCCAGCTGTGGGCACTAATGGAGCACAGGTGTCCCTTGTTGCACATAATTGCAGGGGTTAGCTGGGTGACTGGGCTGTGCTGCAGAGGGGAGAATATTGTGCAGTGCAGTTTGCCTTTGGAACCATGTATGTGGTGGGTTGAATTCAAATGGCTGGGTTTTATGAAGAAATAGGGTTTATGGTCCTTGGATGAGGCAGGGCTGAGGTGGATGTTTGCCTGTTTTGGGTTGTAGGGCTGGAACTGGGATTTGGCTGAGGTGGTTTATGGCTCTCCCCGGTCTGTGTAGTGTCTGTGTGTGTTGTGCTCTTCCAGAGCCAGGCAGCAGGAGACAATGTGATTGCAGGTAGTTCCTGAGAACTGCTGGGAGTTGGGCAGAGCCCTTTTTCCTGGCTAAAGCACTGAGGAATTGGTGGAGTGCCTGAGGGACTAAGTCTCAACTAAAACCCAAACCTGACTGCCTTTATTAAATGTCATTGGGATGAAAACAGTTTCTTGGACTAAATAAGTAATGCCCTATCCTTGGCAGTGCTCAAGGCCAGGTTGGATGGGGATTGGAGCAAGGTGCTCCAGTGGAAGGGGTCGCTGCCTGTGGCAGGGGGTAGGACCTGGATGAGCTTTAAGGTCCCTTCCAACCCAAACCATTCTGTGATTCAATGACTTTGCCTTATGGAGGTTCAGGAGGGTCTCTGATACCAATATTCCTTGTTTCCTGCATTCCACAGGGAATGGAGAGGGGGCAGAGTTGTCACCTGCAGCACCAAAACTGATATTTTATTCTGTTCATCCAACATGGTGGTGGAAAGTCCTTTCTGGTCAAAGCAGAGCCTTACACAAGTGTGTCCCTCATTAGAGTCCACGCAATGCTGATTGCCTGAGCTGATGAGGGAGGCTGCTTGCAGCTGCATGGGGCTGTATCTGCTGGGGCCATCTTGGCCTACAGTGTGTTAAAACGTGCTTAAAGTCTTCACCTGTGCAGAAAGATATCTCAGCTTTTCCTAAGGAGCTCTGGTTACCATTCAGTCTCTTTTCCCATGCTAAGACTGAGCCCCAGCTATAAGCTACCTGCTGTTGTGCCACTTGTAGAACAAGCCCAGAACAAAAAGGCAGCCTCTGCTTCCCACCTCTAAGAGAAAAGGAACAGCTCCTGGGGCCAGTCTGATGTGTTAAAAGCTGTCTCGGCCTGTTTGCCTTATCTCTGGTCTTTTCTCCCCTTTCCTCTCAATGTCACCTTGGTGTTCAGTTTGCCTCCTGCAAAGGTATTCCAGCAAAGTCATGTTTTTCCTGCCTAATAGTGTGGGTAGGCTGAGTTGAATTTGGAGCCTGTAGGGTGTACCTGTCAGCCCTGTGCTATCTGCTTGCATGTGGAGTTAGGACTTGCTATCGCACCTTTGCATACCATGATGATTTTGATTTTAAAGCCATGGAGAGTCTCCTAAAAACACAAGATTGTTGGGAAAGAAAGACATTACTTCTGGGATGTGGTAATGTTTTCTTCCACACAGATCTCCTGGGTTTAGTTTTCAGTGGATAGATCACAGTATTTGGGCAATCAAGTCATATTAAGGAGTTGGTGTGGTCTTTTCCAATGGTCCTTTCCAGAAGGCGAGGATAAACCAATTCCTTCTGATCGCTCTCTTACTGTGTTGATGTGTTGGAGGTGCTTTGGGCTCAGATTGGGATGCAAGATGCTCTGCAAATGCAAAGAGGCAATTATCCCATTTTTCTCTTCCTCCTCCCTCTGCACTTCTGGCTCCTCTCCTCCACCCTTTCCCCAGCGTTGTGCTGATGGCAGCGTTTATCTGCATTTGTCCTCTGTCCCTGACATCCAGTTATTGATTGGCATGATTAAAAAGAACTGATAATCACTTCACATTAATCCCATAAATGACTTAAGACACCCAAATATTTGCATAATGCATCTTAAAGGTGGCAGCTAAAAGAGGATAAGACCCAAAACTGCTTGGCACAGGAGAAATGGGCTTCCCACTCACCTGTGGGCTTGCTTAAGTAATTAGCCTTCTGCTTGCATAAGGAGGAATCTGAACTGGTTTAGCGGAGGAAGATGCAATGGGTGCTCAAAGGCTTTGGGAGCCCAGCATCCTATCCGCTTGGCTGAGCCTGGGGGTGGGGGGAGCAGCGGGGAGCAGAGAGTCTGTTTTTGTCTGCTGCATCTTGTGAAAATCTGGAGCCAGACGCCCGCTGAAAGTACCTCTGTCTAAAGACTTTCTGTCATAAACTTATCTGATTAGCAGGGAGCTAGACGACAGATTAGCCCCTGCTCTGCACTAGGGCTGGGCTCGCTGGAGCATCTGAGCAGATCTGCTCCTGTTGCTAGTGCTGATAGCCCTGCTGGGGAGGAGGTAAGGGGGGAGGGGTGTGGGATAAGGGGGGATATTTAAAGGAAGATCATAGCTAGGTGATTCTGCAGATAATGCACCCTCTGTGTTGTCCTGCCAGGCCCAGGTGAGGATCCTCTCCTCTGCACCAGGGAGCTGGTGTCATGTGCTGTGTGTCACAGCAGCACAGAGTGGGTGCTCTTGGCATGTGAGTAGAGGTTGGGAGAGAGCTGTGGCTGTGGGAGGGAGGGCACTGTTGCTGAGCTGCGTGACTTTGTTCTCAGTGTCTCTAGTTCTCCTGGCTGTCAGCTTCCATTGAGGAAGAGGGGAGGGATTCAAATAGCCACAGGTAGCTTGGAGCCAGCACCTTGTGCTAAAAGGATGGGTGATTTAACATGCAAACAAAAGAGAGCCATTCCAGCATTTCCACTGGGTGTCATGTGCATGTTTTAGCTTGTTCTTCAATGTTTGTGTATCATTTAGTCAACAGTATTGTACAAGTGGATAGCAGCTTCCAAGAAAAAGCATTTGCTAGGTAAACTGCAGTACCTGCTACGGAGAATGGCTTTTTGCTTTCTTCCTCTCCATAGAAAGGGATAAAAGACAAAACTAGCCAACTTAGCAGCAGTCTGATGCAAGGATAGTGTTCATCTACATGTCCCAGAAACATCATGGGAGAGCGATCTCTCCTTTCTCTCTGTGAGGTTATTTGTTCTGTATTAATGCTCCTGTCTCATCTTCCCACTTGATGCTTTGTTGTCTAAATCTCTAATGCATTCTCTTTTCCCAGATGGAAGGGAGCATTATTCCAGGATCTGTTGAAGAGTTGGAAATTAGCTTTGTAAATAACTGTGTCCCCTCCGCTCTGAGCAATCCTGATGTCCAGCTTCATGCTGAGCTTTTCTCCTTGAAGAAGTAACTAAAGTAGTCTTGTGCTCCAGCAGTGATGGAATGGCAAAAACTGACTTTGTTTTTAAGACTAAAAAGGGTGGCAACTGATAGAAAACTATCAGTTCTTTCAGTTCAAGTTTCCTATTAATTCTGGAATAGATGTGCCAATTCCTACACTTTGAGTTTTTCCATCTGAGATGCAAGTTCTGGCCCACGCAAGTTATATCTGGCAAAAGTGAAATCAGGAGCTCTGGCAGCTGCAGAGCCCTTGATGGGAAATGAGAGTGCTGTTTGGGAAGTGCTTTGCACTTAAGTCTCCGCTCCCCAAAATGAGAGGAGGTTACTTAGGAACCTGATGGGTAGGAGGGGGAGAACCTTGAGTGCAATACAGCTCTGCCAGAGGCAAACAAAAGGCTCTTGCGTGTGCGCACACATATGCTCATACACACAGAAATCAATTATGTGGTGGCAAATAGGATTGCCTTAACTTGGTGCTTTTCTGCTCTGTTGCAGCCGCGATAACGACCTTTCCACTATCATCTCCAACCTGCATCAGAGCCGTCAGCTCGTTATGCCAGAGACCCAGAGCCGCTGTGAATTCAAGAGAAACAGCATCGATGTTGGCTTAGGAGCAGCAGGTAAGCAGCTGGAGCAGGTCCTGCTGGCTTGGGTTTGTTGCCTTCCCTCATCTCTTTCTCTCTTTCCTTTCTTCACTATTCCAGCAGTTGTTTTGTCTGTGCCTGTTTGTGTTACACTTTGGAGTGAGCTGTATGAAGGCTTCTTAATATTCTGGCTGAACATTAACACTGAAAGGATTTCATGGCAATATTAAAGTCCTTTTGAGATCTCAGCCCTGTGTTGTTCTCAAATCCAGGGCTCTGTGTTCAATTCCTGGCAAAGGAGCTTGCGCCAGCAAAGAAGTGAAATGTCCCCAGGGTTGGTGTCAAGTGAAGCAGAAAGGCCTTGCGGAGAGCATGGCTTGATTTGTAATTTCATTAATCAGAGGTTCCCTGTGCTGCCTCGGTGCCTGCCAGCTCCTTTGTGAGCGGGATTGTTTGGTTTCATTGCTCTACCTGGCTTTGTGGGGAGCCTTAGCTGGTTTCAACTTAATGTGGTGAAACCAGAAATGCTCCTCTTGGGTTCTGCACTGTGCCTCTATGGATGCCAGCGCAGGAGCTATGGGTGAGGATGCTTTGGTGATAGATATGAATCATGCAACAAGTGAGGCAGTGGTAATAAACTAGAAAATTATTTATGATTATAAATAAAAGTTGGGGGGAAAACTGGGAATTATGCTATTGAGTGATCCCTGTCCTTCCAAATCAGGATTGTCTCTCTCTGTGTATGTTAATGTAGGCCTTTTCTGGAAATCTTTTCTATATGTAGCTTTATGTATGTTTGTGGGTATCATATTTTCTTGTAAGTCATTCCGCTGACTGTGTAACTAAACCCTGGATCTGAAGGGAACATGACATCTGACAGGCTTTGGGAATGATTTTGGAGGATATTCAGTAACCTGACAGGTACCTGGTTTGCCTTTTGTGTGAGACCTGACCCCTTTCCAGAGAGGTTCCTCCTGCCTGCTGGAGTTTGTGCTGGGGTGACTGCTTTAGTGGTCAAGTGTTCGGTCCCATGTTCGTGTTGTGGTGAACTGGGGGATTTGGGTATGTCCGTAAAGCAGCCACGGGCTTTGCTTTCACAGCTGAATCTCCATCTTCATTAACCAACCTCCACAGCCCCTTTTCCTATACAGCTCTAAGAGCCCAAGTGGCCAGAGGTAGGTTTTCCTGTATGGTCTTGCTGGAGTCTGTGTCTCAGCTGACCCTCTCGGTTAAAATGGTTTGCTTACAGAGAAACTGCTGGGCTTGACCAGTGCTGCTGCAGTTCTCTGAGATCCATTCCAGCAGTGTGAAGGGTGCTTTTCATTCACACCAGTGTTCGCAGTAGAAAAGAGCAGATGCAGAAGTCTTCATTCTTCTTTCTTAGTATTCTTATTTGAGATTCTCTGGTTAGCTTCTTAACCATAGGAAATGTGAGAAATAGAAAACAGATTGATGTGTCTAAGAGGAATTGGCCAGCAATTGAGTAGGTACAGGGATGATGAGGGCATTGGGTATCTAAAGGGAGAGGGGACATTATCGCATATCCACAGGGGTACTTTAACCCTGTTTTTTCCCCCCTGTCTGGAGCTGGCTCACTTTCCATGTCTCTTGATTAAGGGAAGCCTCATCGGCCAACGTCTATGCAGAAACTGCCAACTCTGACTTCAGAGGTGTGCTGAGCTGGTACCTGTGTCACCACCTCTCAGACATGCAGGTCAAGGGAACAGAAGCAGAATGTGCTGGCATTTGTAGCTGATGCTGATTACTGGGTTTATGTCTTGGTTCTGTTTCTTTCTACTAGCAGGGGTAGAAGGAGAGGACAGTAGAAGTAATTGTAAGAGTTAGTGTTTAAGGGTTACTCTAAAATGTAGAGAGATTCAGCCTGCAAGAGGTTTGGGAGTGAGGTAGTGAAGCAAGACACCTCGATAAGAATAGCTGGCAGCTTAACTCCTGTTTGAAGTATCCCCTGATACCAGACCTCTAAAGGAAATACAGAAAGCCAACAGCAAAAATCTACCAAAATAAGGCAGAACTCTGCCTCAGCTGATGCTTCTCAGTGAGACCTGGACCTGGCAGCCCTGAACCCAGACTTCTGCAGTGACAGCAGAAGGTGGTGGCCGAGAGGCGTGTGCTGATAAAATCTAATTGCCCTATTGATCGGCTTCAGAGCCACTGTTGGCCCTGGTGATGATTGAGCTATTCTTATGTTTGATGCATGTTAGCAGCATCTCACTGCTCGGGGCACACTGGGGACCTGGAGGTATTACAGAGATCTCTTAATCATGGAGCAAACTCGAGTGTATTGGGTCTGCTCAGTGGCACTACAGATTTATTACAATTAGCACTGAGGTGCATGGGTTTCCTTAGGTCGGGGGTGGGGGGGGTGATTTTGGAAGAGCTGCCCTGTTTGTGATGCTGAATTCTGAACTGACTAAAGAAACTCATCTCCTTGGTTTAGGATTTTATTCATCTGCACCGTCTCACACTGCTGTTTCTTCTCTGGGTTCACTGTTGATGGAATCATGTCCTCAGAGTAGTACATTTCTGCTTTATCTGCCTCTCTGTGACTGGGAGTCGAGGTGCTTGTGCTTGCAAAATAAAGAGCACTGGTTTCTGTAGTCCCTGGGTCACCAAATGGTTGTGCAAATCTCAAGTGTGTAAGGGTTGGTTGTTCCCAGCACAGATTGAAAGAGCACTAAGTTCTTGTGTTAGAGGATGTCGTGTAAAGGAAGGGCACTCGCCTCTCTGACATCTCTGTTGCTCTCCATTGATCAAAGTGCTATCTAGCTCCTCATTTGAAGTCTAGGTCATGTCTGCACTGGGCTTATATCCAGCTGCTGGCTTTAATCTCTTCCTACTGCTCTAGCCAGTGTTCGGACTATATGTATTCATTAAACCTGGGGCAGGCAAATCCAGGTAAGGTTGGCTCTTGCCCACAGATAGTCCCTTTGTAGGGAAGAGAAGGGAGCTACTTCACCTCAGTGCTGGCCATCTGCAGGACTGCAGAACATACAGTGTGGTTTGGGTTGGAAGGGACCTTAAAGATCATCTAGTTCCAGCCCCCTGCCATGGGCATGGAATACGTAGACCCTACCTGGAAGAATAAGCTTTGGTGATGCCTAGAGCTCCCAAGCCAGTTTATGTAGGAAAGGTGAGTGGTGTCCCTTCTCTTGACTCTGCAGACTTGGTTTTCTGCTGCATCCTTCTCTTCAGGTGATGTTCTGCAGTGGAAAATGCTGGCAAACGCTTTCCTTGGTGCTAATTAAATTGCAGTCACAATGGGGATATACTATGCCAAATGGAGGAAGAGGAGGAAAAGTGCATTTACTCGGGTCTGTAGTTCCTTAGGAACATAGAGAGGCAGCCTGCAGTGGTGAGATTCAGTAAGCAGCTTAATAACATCTGCAAAGGTAGAGCAAGTATGCTTCAGTGCCTCTGGGGGAGCACACGCTGGGAGGTGATGAGCCTAATGAGGATGTAAAAGCCCTTTCCCAATGGATCAGCTCAAGGAGAGGCAGTAGACAGGGTCTAGCGTGGGCACTACCAAAGGGGCTTACCTTGAGAGCGGATGATGGCACAAGGCGCTTTTAATCTGAACTGAGAGGCACACACACAAGGATGAGCAGAGCCAGGGCTGCTTGACAAAGGCACAGGAGCAAAGCTGCTGGTTTGCACATCAAACAGGGATTTAGAACCCCTCTAAGCAGCTCATGGTGTGTCTGTAAACAAGGCCAATCTCCTCTATCCAGTTTGGCTGCATGGGATGGGGGAGGACGGAGGAGGCTTTGCAGGGCTCATGGAGCAGATAGGGGTGTCTCCTCCCTGGTGTGTGTGTGTGCTTTGCACGCTGCTCTAGGATATGAACAAGAATTTTGCAATTGAGTCCTGGTCCCAAGGCTCTAAATCATTTCTCTCCTGCAAAAAATCCTGTTAATTTCTCCTCTTTCTCTCCTCAAATACTCTCTGTTCTGCAGTGCCACATTTCATGACTTTCCAGTTGCAGTAGGACTATTTGCATGGATAGAAGTGGAGGAATCAGGCTCACTGATGCTAGAGGAAGGTGGGTAGATCTTCCCTCTCTTCCTTCTGTCCCTGGTGATTAGAGGGAGTTGGTTTGATGTCTGCATATTGTCTGAGAGAGGGCGCTTACTGGAGACATGGCAGAGCATCATGTCTTGCTCTAAACAGCAAGCAGTGTGCTATGGTTCTGCATTTAATGGGTGTGGATTAAAGACCACTTCCCCAGTGGTTAGAGGCTTTTTTGCTGGGGTGTGGGAAACAGCACAAGGCCAGCTTTCCAATGTTGCGGAGCTCCCAGAGAGCCTGGGCTTTTCCTAGGGGTTGCTGCTCAGTGTGGTGATGACAAACCCTGAGTGCCCTGGCCTTGGTTTCTTCGGTGACCAGAACAGTTGCATGTTAACCTGATTCCTGTGGAAATCCCATGTGATGGGGAGAACAGGACATCTGTGTCCCTTGGAGGCCATGCATTATGTGTTGCTTTTGGGGTGCTAAAAAGCAGTGTTCATCTACATGTCCCAGAAACATCATGGGAGAGTGATCTCTCCTTTCTCTCTGTGAGGTTATTTGTTCTGTATTAACACTCCTGTCTCATCTTCCCACTTGATGCTTTGTTGTCTAAACAAAGGAGAAATTTCAGGAGTGAACTGTAAACAGATCTGCATAAATTGGATCCGTTTGGAATTTGCATTGACAAGGCAGCACTTGTACCTCTCACACGTGAATCCTTAGCTGATCAAAGCAGTTGTCTGTCTTTGGGCCTATCCCTGAAGTGTGCGTGCCCACCACAGAGGGCTTCCCAATGGCTTTGTGGAGACCTGGAGCTTTCATCTGCTGTGGAGGAGTTAATATTGAGGGTGAAAACGAACTGGGATCAAGGATGTTCTAGCTAATGGTTAGAGACAGAACCGTGGTGAACGGCTGTTTGCTGAGCATGTGGTAATGAGCTGGGATGCAGACGTGTTCTCATTTAACTAAGCCAAAGAGCAACAAAAAATTAAGCGGAAGCCTTTATTGAACTGCTGCCTTAAATTGAGCAGAAAATCGGCTCCAAGTGGGCATCCAGGAGTTGTAAACCCAGGCTCCTTGGTTTAGGTGTTTAACCATGAAGGACACTTGTTCACCCAGCCAGCATGAGGGTCTGGGTTCTGTCAGTGCCATTCATTCTCTTGTCTTGGATCTGGAGGACTGTCCTTTCTTCATGCTCTGGTTTAGGTTCATTTTTAGTTCTTGTAATGCCTTGTGGGAGGTAACCAGCATCCTGTTGTAATACAAATGGAGATCTTGGGAGATGAAGGAAAAATGGGAAAGCCCAGCGTGGAATCCTTTCCTTTTGCTGTGCCCTGCAACTGCACTTGCAGCATAGGTTAGTGCATGGGATCTTGCTGGTGGGGGTGTTAAGGTTTTATCCTTGGCTTTATCACTACAGGAGGAGAAGGAGCCAAGGTGGTTTAGTGCTCTGTTGTTGGAGTTCAGTAAGCCTTGCTCTTGGCAGGGATTTGTAGCCTGCTTCCAGCAGGAGGGTGCTTGTAGGATGGCTCTGCAAGCACCTTTGGGAAGGTCAGGGGATGTGTTTCAAGATTCATCCCCTTTTGGGACCAGGCTCACTGTAGCAACTGAGGTAGCTTGGTCTCCTCTGTGCCTTGCAGGGCAGGCTGACCGTGAGCCTGTCACTCACTGGCAGTTGAATCAGCCATCAAGCTCATGGCAAGTACGTGTTGTGGCTTTGAAACCGCAATGAGCACTGCTTCCTCCTTCCCTTGCAGCTCTGGGAAGAGCAAGATTATCCTGCTTCCAAAAATAACCTCTTCCCCACCCCCTGCTCCCACCTCCTTTCCCAGGTGCTTCTCAGCAGCCAGTAAAGAGCTGAAAACAAATCACTGGTGCGGTGACATCTCATTGATGTTATATATAGAAACCCAGTGCAGATGTAAGGTGGCACCTGACTTGTCCACTCCTGCTTGCTGCTGGGTGGAAGTGCAGGGAGAGGAGGCACAGAATGAGTCATTGCCCCTGACCCTGCCACAGGCCAAGCTGATGCTTCAGAGCCAGGGTTTTGACACTGTTCCTGTCCAGTGCATGTGTGTGTCTGTGTCATTAGGTTTGGATGCTCTGGGTTCAGTTCTGCGAAGCTTAACTTTCTGCTTTTGCTGCACAGCAAGGTAACACTGTCCCCACAACATCTCCCCATAGCTGTATGTTTGGGAAGCCTGTGTTGTGATTAGATGCCCAGGTAGCAAGCGTTTTCCAGAGCGATACTGGGAGATTTGTAGAAGGAGCAGCCAGAGGAGGTGTTAGAGGGAACACCAGGATGCTGGCACAAGCCACACACAGAAGATTCAGCACCTAGAAGCCCACAGGGAATGGAGGATGCTGTCCCTGGCACGCTGTTGCTCTGCTCCTTGTGTTGAGCCATCAGCAGTGTGCCTGTGGCTCACAGCTTTGTGAGGTGGAAGTGATGGAGATGTCCCACTGAAGAGAAAGGGATGCAGGGCTGTGTGCAGGGAGAGCTGTGTTAGAGGAGACACATGAAAACATTGACCCAGAAAACCAGACCTGACCCCATGAGCACTGTGCCCTTAGAGCCTCAAGGCAGGGGAGCCTCCAGAGCAGTGTGTGACCATGACTGCCTGTTCTTGAAGCCCTGCCTGCTCAGTCCCTGCTTACAGCACTGCTCCAACGTGTACCCTTGAGCAGACTGGGCTCATTTGGCTAAAAGGGAAAGCAGATGATAACCATTACTACAATTACTGTAAAAGGCCTGTATTGGCTTGGGGTTTTTCTCCTCCTGCTGTCTCTGCATACACAGGTAAGCCTGGGTTTCCCCTTTCCCTCTGCTGAGCACATCTGATGACTTGCTCTGGTTCTTAGCCCATTCAGTGCCAGTCGAGGAGATGGGTGGCTTGTGTATCACTGGGGAGCAGGCTCATCAGTTAAGCTGGGATCTGTCTTGTGATGCCCTCTTCCCAGGTGCCAGCCTGTGGTTCAGAACTGGTCAGGGCAGTCAGCAGTGCTGCCTGCTTTACGTCAGGCATGAGCAGACTTGGAAGGGTTTGTCCTAGGATGGAGGGCTGGGGGTTGGGAGAGCTTCATTAATGATTTGCTGTGAGCAAGAAGAGGGTCACCTCCCTATTTCATTAATTTTTCAGCTGTGCACAACCTTTTTGTTCCCAATTCCTCCTCTTCCCTTTGCTGTTCTCCCTTTTCCCATTCTTTTCCTTGCATCGCTTTGGTCCTCAGACCCTTTTCTCTCCCTTCCTTTTAGCATTCTTAATCCCCATCTCACATACGCACCCTTCTGCCTTTCCATTCCTCTTCCTGCCTTCATTTCCCTTGTCTTCCCTATTCTCCCTTCCCCACTCTCCCTCCATCTCCGAGCTCCTCGGGAAGAAGACAATTTGAAGGCTTTCCACTCTGCTCTCAGCTGAGAGGCTCCTTCCCTCAAGCCAATCAATGGCAGCCTTTCAGCCCCAGTGGGGCTTGGCAAACATTAGATCAATAAGTTATTAGCACCATTCTGTCAGCTGTAATGTGGAGATTGATCGGGGCCGGGGCTCCTGCATGCTGCCTGGCACTTCCCCAGCCTGATAAAGATGACAGATTAAGGGAATAAGAAAAAGGAATTAAGGAGTCTGGCTGTCAAAGCTGTCACGGGCTGGAGGAGCGCTGGTGTTTTTCAGGGGCTGAAGGAGTGTAATCGGCCATTGAAATGGTGCTAAGGGTACGGCACCACCAGCAGCTCTGCTGGAAAGCACTGTCTTCAGCAGTCACTTCTCTAAAGAGATGGCAGGAGCTCTGGAGAAGCAGCCAGAGGAGGTGGAGCTGCTGTGCTGGTGGTGGAGGGAATACCGGGATGCTGGCACAAGCCACAGGCAGAAGATGCAGCACCTAGAAGCCCAAAAGGAAACATGGGTGCTGTCCCACATTGCTGTACCCACCTTTTGGCATGGTTGGGTGTTGTGTGGCATTGCCAGGCCTGAAGGAGGTGTCTGTGTCAGAGGAATGGTGCCAGTTCTCATAGCTTTGTATCACTACTATATAAATTGAGGCCAAATGACCTTTGCCTCAGAGGTTTGTGGTCTTTTCAAAGTCTGATCCTTACTGGAACCATACTTAAGTCTTCTGATTTAACAAGCTTCAACCTTCTCCTGTCTTACCTACTAGAACATGCTGCTTTCTAGAGCCGTAGAGTATCTCCAAAAGGCCTGGACTTCCAGCCCACCCTCCCAGCCTCAGTGTTTAAATGTCTTCTGGAAGCGAGTGGGGATTCACAAGTCTGCAACTGCTAAAAATCCTCTCTGCAGCATATCAAATGAATTCAGAGCTCTCTCATCTGCACTGTATCCTCTCCATGAGTGGTTTTTCATACTATGAATATTTATCACCTTCTTATGGCTTTGGTGCATGCTGTAAAAATGGATCTGGTGAGACAAGGGGATGTTGGTGCACCATTGCTAATAAACCTCCTCGTGATAAACAGGAGGATGGCTCCAGCGTGGCCTCCATCTCCCTCTCTTTCACTCCTTGGGTGAGATATTGAACAGTCCTTGCAGGTGCTTAGCTCCAGCTGGGCAACCTGAGTGAGCACAGGGAGGTGGGAAGTAGCAGGATACTGTTTGCATGGTAGGAGGAAAGGCAGATGGCCTGGTGGGGAGAGCTGAAAAAGGGGATGCAGGCAGCTTCTCATGCCTAAGGAAGGATGGTTGATGTGTTGTACATTGGGAATCCTACTCAACTACTGTCTGGTTGTGTGCTTTCACAGCTTTCATGTACAGTTAACTCATGTTTAGGAAGGGGTTAGTGAACTTGAAGTGTGATGCTTTGGGAACATTAGCAGATACCTTGGTCTAGGCTGAGTTCAGACCCATGGCAGGAGGGCCCATCTTGCTGTGCTGTTTGTACTGTTGTACTCTTAGGAGTGGTACAGCAGCTAGCAAAAGGATGCTTCCTGTCCTGGAGATCTTGCAATCTAAATCTAAATGACAACCAACAAACAGATACAGATGTGGAGACACAAAAGAGCAACGAGATAACCCAGTGCAATAGCTAAGGTTGGAAGCCTGCTGCTTGCCATGTCCCTAAAGCTATTAAGCTGACCTGCTGGGAGGAGGATGCTACCTTTATTTTGCAGCTCATTCAACATCCCCTTTGCAGTAATCCAGCTGTATTTTCCCCCTTTCTTGCTAGAACTAACCCTGCCCCATGAGCTGCCATGCCCTTGTATTGTTCTAGCATCCCAAGTCCCACAAGCCCATTGCTTCCCTTCCCCCAGCTTCCCCAATGATTATTTTTGTTTCCCATTCCCATTGCCCTCCATTAAATTATGGCCCGTTATTCCCATGACCTTGTGCTTCACTCTCCCTTTGTTCCATTGATTCCTGCTGGCAAGGGATGAGGCCAATGTGCAGCCAGATTCCACGCTGCCTCCTGCATGGCCCCTTTGTGAGAGCAGCTCTGGGTCTGCTGAGAGTCAGCAAGCTGGTGCAGCCTCTTACAAAGACACAAGCCCATCGTGGGGATGGAAGCCTCCAGGGTCCCCACAAACCTGTCACACTCGGCACAGGACCAGATGGAGCAGCAGGGCTGGAGCACCAGGCTTGTCTGAGCAGAGCAGCTCCTCTGGTGGTGGCCTGTGTGTGCCAAGGGAAAGGGAAGAGATGGATAAACAGGGATGCTGCCAAGATGTTTCAGAGTGGTCGGTGGGAATTGTCATCTCCAGGGTTTCAAGTCTGATGGGGGGGATTTAAGAGCAAGGGAGGATGGTTTTCTCCTCTAAAAATAATGTGAAAGAAGGTGGAAAAAGGACTTTCTTCTCATGAGATGTTGGCTGTCTGAGCCTGGGTGATCTCCCGTGTAAGTTGGCTCAGTTCTCTGTTTACTCTGAGACTTCTGGGTCCAAAATGCTTTCATAGCAAAGCCAGTGGTATGGATAAGGAGCGTGAGATAGGTCTTGATCTCCTCCTATTGTGCTGTAGCATAACATAGTGCAGAAAGTCTTGGCGCAGTCCCTCAGCTGCAGTTGGGATCCTCTCTACTGTCCACCAGCATTCTGTGACCACCTCGTATTTGTTCATCTCCCTTCTCCAGGTGAAACTCAGTCACAAGGACATGGGCTCAGTTCTCACCCTGCTGTCGATGCAGTGTGTGTCCTTGGTGCCTCTCTGCTGCATGTTCCCTTGTGAAGAGGGGAGATCACATCCCTTTGAGGGAACCTAGGGATAACTTTTCTAATCTTCCCAGCTGATTTAGGCTTCCAAGTGCTCTCTTCCAAGCTGATAATGAAGATGGGAGGCTGAGGATTAGCAGCAGTGCAGGAGTACAAAGCACTGTTACTTCCAGGTGATGTATCCACCCATGGCCTCTGATCAGTGTGTCTCAGGCCTAAAGAGGGCTGTGGTCAGATCAACCCACATTGCCCTGGCTTCTGTTATGGTGCCATACCTATGTCCTTTATGGTTGCAAAGCCATTGGGTGATGCTTATATATGGGGCCAGAAGTGCTGTCCTCCTCCAGCTGACCTTTCCTGGCATGTCTCTATTCATGTTTCCCATTAGAAGTGCAGCAGGTGAGTGCTGGACTTCTCTTCCTATGAAAAGGGGGGGGGGGATCCACTTGGATTTCTTAATCTTTAGGAAAAATACTTGACTTTACTTCCAAAAAACTCTCTGGATCACTTCCTCTACTAGACTGGGCTGGCAGGAGCCTTGCTGTAATGCAGGATCTGGGGACCTGCATAGGAAACAAGGGGTGGTTGTGTGGCACTGGTGGCAGTGATCAGTATGCTTGGGGCTCCTCTAGCACTCCCTACTTGCATTATTGCCTGGCTTAGCTTCATAATGTTACAGTTCTACCGATAATGTGTTTCATTTTCAGCTTTATTTGGCTTCCTTTCAACTGAAATGCTTTGTGGAAGGCAGGAGAAAAGAGGCAAAAGCAGGGATTTGGGGAACAAAACAGGAGGAACAATCAAGCCACCCCCCAGCCATCCCTCCCATTCTCTGAGGTGGAGCATTGCCTTTTGGTGGTGCATGGGCTGAGCGAACAGCTATCTGCTGGCTTTGTGGTCGATGAGTGGCAATGTACTCTAAATGCACAACCTGTCTCTGTGAGGGTGGTAAGGCATCCAGAAGCTCTGCTGCCAGCTCATTTGCAAAACATATTTGGTTTTGCTGCTGCTGCTGCAAAGTCAGGGGGAGATGGACTGTGGATACTGCCAACCCAATGCCTTCAACCACCGTCCTGGTTCTTTATGTGAGGGCAAAGAATGGTTAGATGAACAGCATGTGGGTGTAAAGGGAGAATTTCGAATACAGGGTCCTGTAAAGGGCATCTGTTTACTGTGTGATGTGCCAAAGCTGTGCATATGGTTTATGTTGTAAAGAGGAAAGGATTCGTACTGTAATACAAATACATTGTCATTTAGGTTTTGATCTGTGAGTTTAGTAAGTAACTAATGAAAATATAACCTGCCTGTTCCCTGCTTTGCAGCTAAGGGGGGGTCTGACTCCTCGCACTGCTGGGGGGTCTGACTCCTCGCACTGCTGGGCTGGCATTCAGAAGGTTGTTATTCAGTCTCGTGCTCTCTGCTGCTGCAGTAAATTTGGGGTGGATTGTTAGATCTTTGTGCCTCCATCCCGGCTACTGGTGATAATTACTCCCTTCTTCTTGCTTACTGTGTGTCTCGGTGATTTAGTGGCCACACTGCTGGGGACAGAGGCAGCGTTTGACACATCCCAGGGCTTTGCCTTAAAGGGAATTAAAAAGAGCAAAATGCTCATTCTGTGATGACTGCCATGAAAACTGCTTGGGGAGGGGACCCCAAATACAGACTCAGTATGTGGGATCTGGTGCTTTGGTGCAATGTGGGCCTGAGATGCTGGAAGGAAAACACTGCAGGTCATCCTGGAGATGAATGCACTAACATGGGATCTCCCCAGAGTTCAGATCTCAACTGCAAGACATCCAGAGTATTCCTCATGGCACAGTGTGGATACAGGCTGTTCATTGGGCTGCAAGTGGCTGTTCTGGAGATGGGTGGGCACAGCTCTGATGGAGATGCTGCTGCTTCAGAGTTACTGTGTGATCTCAGTCTTCCCCTGCCCAAGTGCAGCCGGTTGGGAGCGAGGTGGGACTTGCAGCCTGTCCTGCTGACGTGTCTGGGAATAGCAGGGCATGGTGCTAGTCAGAGTGAGTCTGTTGGCAGATGGGCACACGGGGGTGGGAGTGGAATAGCGAGAGAGAAGGAGTGATAGGAGGGTAATGAGGTGCCTTGGCAGAGTTGTGAAACCAAGGAATCTGCACTGCTCGTATTCTGATTGCTGTCACATGGAGCTGGTGCTGCTGTCACAGCTCCTCCATGGAGCCTCTCCTGCCTGGAGGATATTGAAACAAGCCCTGTTGGGTTTTGCTGCCTCCTGGCCAGGCTGGGAGGGGTGAGTGGAGCAATGGGACTTGTGTTGTTTCAAAGCCACAAATCCCGGATGAGAACACTCCTGAGGAGGATATGTGTGATCCTGGCCTCCAGCACTGAGGGTTTACAGCACCAGCCTGGCATTTCCAGGAATATCAACATGAAGGATGAAGCGTTCCAAGGGGAGGGAGCTTGTGGCTCTGTCTGTGCTGTGTGGCCAGGTACTTCCTAGCTTTGATGCTGGTTTGGTAAGCTCATAGGGACTGTGGCTTTGGAGAAGGTATTTAAAGGATAAACTGAGGCAGGAGCTGACTCAATACCTGGGATATGAAGTGCTGAGAAAAATGAAGTGCTGTCACTGCCTGACTCCATCCTTTCCCATCTTCTTTCCTATTGCTGCTGTTCTGTTGTATTTGGTTATGGACGGTTTCAAGCTTCCACGGTTGTCTCTGAGCATCAGTTCTGTTAACAGGGTCATGGCAAGATGCAGTCGGAGGTATCTTGTGCTCTTTAAAACCTTGAAATCCCACTTGGAACTTTGCAGGCTTCCAGCATTGCTCTTTGGATGGAGGCAGTGCCTGGCAGGCTCTGCCCTCGGCACTGTGGCAGCCACAGAGCTGTGCTCTGGAGCTCCTTGCTCAATGCAATGCCAAGGCAGCAACCTGGGCTCGCTTGGCTCAATCCAGAGTAACTGGAGTGATTCTGAGGATGAGGGACAGCTGCTTGGCTTCAAATGTCCCCTGGCATAGCAGTAATCCTGTTGTTATAACCAGGACCGAGGGGGTTTGTAACCTTTCTTACCCACCACACTTGGGGCGAGCGGCAGGAGCTTTGCCTGCGTGTTGGCTCGCAGGCACATCAACGTATGCTCCCTCAAACATGGTGCTTGTTTGTGAGGTTGGGTTTTTTTTACCCCCCTTCTTAAGATGCTGCATCTTTAACGAGCCCTTGATAGATGAGGATTTGATGCTTGCAGTGACAAACAGGCTCTTCCTTCCTGCCCATATGCAACATCATGCTTTCAGTTTCCCCAGCCTTATGAGAGGATATTGATTTTAAATCTGTTCGGGGATGCTGTAATTGTATATTAGATATTTTGTGTTGGGTTTGTTAGGCTGCAGTAATGCAAAAGGCTTGAGTGTTTCCGTACAATCTAGAGGGGGAAGATTGCTAAGGACCTTGAGGTTTTGAAGGAGGAGGAGGAGGAAAGGGGGGGGAGAGATTGAGAGAGAGAGAGCGAGAGAGAGACAGATACATACTGTGGTAGGAAGATTCAGAGATCTGTTGTGCTTTTTTCCCTGTGTTGTTTTTTTCCTCCCCTTCCTCTCCCCCAGTTGCTTTGCATCAGGGCATGAAAGGAGTGGAAACACCAGGGGGACAAAAGGCACCAGAGCAAATGATGAAACTCAGTAAGGAAATCAACTGGATTCGGAATTTATAGCTTTCGAGCGTTGCATTGATCAGGGTGTGAATAGTCATTATGTGCTTTTGGGCTGCGTGAGTAGGAAAGCAGATCAAGGCTCTCAAGATGATGATTTTTCTTACTTTCTATTTCTCCCCCCTCCCGCTTATAATATCTGTGTGCGTGTGTCTGTGTGTGTGAGACAGAGAAGCAAAATACCAAAGTCTGTCTGCTTGCTTCTGCAAAGAGGAAAAGTACAACCTTATCTGATGCTCAGGTTTCTCATCTCTCTTCTAGATGAAATTTTAGGCAAGAGAAGAGTATGTTCTCCCAACAGCAGCAGTGAGTGTCCTTTAGAAAGCAAGAAAGCCAGAAGTGAGTCCCCAAAGGGTAAGTGCTGCTTTTCCATCCCCCATCCCCTTCCCCTTTCTTCTCCTTTCTTAAGAGTGGAACTTAATTGAAATTAAGGAGGGAGGGGAGGGAGGCTTGTAGAGAGGCTGTGGGGTGGGAGCTGTGAGTGTCTGGCACTGAGGGTGCATGAAGGAGGCTACCAGTGCTCTGTGCTTTCTTTATCTCATCGGAGGGAGGCTTGCAGTGCAAGAAAGGGATTGCCTCTTCATTAGAATAATTGCTTTATGATTAAAAACAAGCACGTTGCAGCCTTTGAGGTGGATTTTTCAGGGTATTTCTACTTTTCAGGCAGAGTAGCTTGGTTACGTGTGTAATAGAAAAGAGACATGCAAGCTTATCGTGCTGGCATCTGTTCCTTTAAAGGGGAAAAAAAGAAGCCTAGCAGGGAGAATAGGGCTGCCTTTCGTATGCATTTATGGTACTGTTCCTATAGAGATGGAATCTGCAGAAGGTTTCTCTTTTTTACAGCTTCTTTTATTATTATTATTATTATTATTATTGAATCTCCTGATTTGTTTGAAGGTTCTCTGCTAGAAACGTGGGGGCTTAAACTTTCTTTACGCCTGGCAAAGTGCAGTTGGTAATGGAGCCTGCAGCTAATGAGTTTGGCTCAAGGTTGTGTAAATGAGGTGTTGCAGGCCCTTCACTTCAAGGCTTTGTTGTTAAGTTCAAGCTAATTAGCTGTCAGGAATACCCAGCTCCATCACTCTGCCTGTCCTGTGCTCTTAGGCTGCTAAAACCCCCTAAAAAACAAAGCAGAGTAGAAGCTAGATCCTGTTTTGATGGGTTTGGAGTCCAGCAGCTGAGGCTCTGCAAGGTGGATATTCCCAAATCCAGGGAATCAGTTTGTTCTGAAGCCTTCTTAAGCTACTTACATTATGCAATATATGTGTTGCATTTTGTAGATGTAAGTATTGTATAATGTATATTGTTTCTTCTTGACTTCATGTTCCCAAATTGTGATCCAAAAGGCTGCATCTCTGGAAGGATGTTGAATTCTAGTGTCACTTAATACAACATTGCTAATACTGCCTAAGAACATACTAAATCTCTTCTTTCATGTAACCCTCTCCTGCCTGATAACTCTGTAATGCAAGTAGGAGTGTGTTAGCTTTTTACTGGGCTTTTCTGAAAGGTGCAGAGGATCCCTGTAGACTGCTACTCTTGACCTGTTTTCCTTGATTTGTTTATCTGCCCTATTCTTGTTATCTGTTTCTAGTAGATGTGCAGGTAACTTCCAGCAGGATGCTTCTGTAGATCCTGAAATGCTTTTGTTCTACAGGGGCATGAGGCTCCTGTAACCCACTTGAAACACCTGCTGTCATCTTTGCTGTTTCTGCTGAGTCTGTGTCCTTGGTAATCCTGAGACATGCATGCTTAGGAAAGGAATCCAGGGAACAGCAACCTGTGTGGTCTGGCTGAGAACAGGCTAAAATGGAGTCAAGCCATCTGGAACCAGACTATTGCATTTGGATTCCCCCTCATAAAGTGGCTGAACTTGCACGAACTGACGGCTTTGCCATGGGAGCAGCAGGGTCAGAGGATCTCATTCCATTTCTCCTATGGCCTTCCCACCATTTTTGCTCACTTGAGTGGGTTGAGCAGCCCTTGGCTTTGCACTGTGCACTCCTCCTTTAGCTCTGAATGACTCAGGGATTCCCCCAACTCATTAACAGAGGGGTTCCTTGGAAGCCCTGAATAAAGAAACTTCTCTTTTCTACACCCACTTGTTTCTCCAAAAGCCTTCCCTGTCCTTTAGAAGGGTTTGAGACTGGAAATTCTGAGCTGGGCCCTTCTCTGCTCTCCCATGTTACCTGTTTATTATATGAGGTCATTGGGGAACTCCTGTTCTCTACACTGTGGCAGGCATTTGAAGCCTGGGCTGTGCTGTTGCTGCAATACCATCAGAATTGGGGCAGAGGTTTTAGTGCTTTGAGGGCCTTTATCTGCCCAGTCCCTGCTATGAAAATGGGCTCAAAGGGAGGGTTTTAGCTACTGATTCTGTGTGTTCAGCCCCAGACAGTGAGAGCACCTTGCAGCCTAGACTTCCTATCCTACCAGCAGTCAGGCAGTGTTCCTTGGCATGGGTACCATGGAGGGCTGGGAGGAAATGGTCCCTGTTTCCCCAGCTCTACGGTAAGGAGCTGGCTGGAAATGGAAGGATCAGTTTGTGACAACCTGTTTTCAAACAGGATAGACCCTAGTGGCTAATTATCTGGAACTTGGGAGCTGCTGCTCTGGAGCAGTGCTGTAAAGTGTGAGATTGTGCAAGAGCCCCAGGCTTGGCTGAGACCCAGATGCTGCGAGTGTAGTTTGTGATTTAGGAATGGGAAGGGAAACAAGGACCAGGCTCCTCTGGCCTGAGCCAGGTCTGCAGCATCTCCTTGGGATGCACCCTTCCTTCTTCCCCAGCCTGGTGCTGTACCTGGTGTGGGTGCTGCTCCTCCACCATCACTCTCCTGAGGTGATGCACATCTCGAGGTAAGACTGTCCTCTCCCCACTGGAGCTGCATTGCCTCCAAACCAGCCCTTTGAAGAGGAGAAGTGACCCCACATCTTGTGCTGCTGTTGGCTGCACCTGGCCAGGCAGGGAGAAGGGAGGCAGCCAAGTAAATCACTCCTCCTCTCTGGCTGAGTGCAAAAACACCTGTAGGGCTGGAAACCCTTCCAGCAGGGAAGCGGTAACCTTCCCTTCCCCCTCCCCAAAGCTCGCAGTGTGTGCACCAGAGATCAAAAGAGAGCCCTATCTCACTGGAAACACGGCTGCACCAGTGCTGCTGTCAAACAGAGCAGAACGTTCTCGTGTCTAATATGGAAATGTGAGCATATCAGAGGCTCGGCTGAGGGCTGTTCTGGCAGGTCACAGAGGAAGCTTTCTCCCTGGGAGACAATTCCCCAGGTAGAGCCCTCGCTCCTGCGGCAACAGCATGTCTGGAGATGTGCATCTCTGATACCTGGAGATGTGAGATAGAACGGAACAATTGCAGAAAGGGAAAACCCAGGGAGAGGGGTTTGGATCCTGTTTGAACTGCTGGAAAATAAGTGGGGAAGAAGGCTCCTCATTTGGGAAGATTGGAATCTAAACTGGACTAAGTGCTGGAAAACACATGTACGGGACAATATTGTGCTCACCCCCTGGGGTGGGCTGATGAACTCATATGCTGCTCCTTCTGGCATTCTCCTTTCTTTGCCATTGTAGATCATTTGAAACAAAACAAAATCTCAGTGCATGTCTGGTTAATGGATTAGACCAGAACTGGAGCTGAATGACAGTTCAGATCCAGTCTCTGCCAGTGCGTTCCTCTCCTTTGGAGATGGGGAGATCTGTATGTTGATGGGTTTTGCAGCTTTTTGTTTAGGCCAGATGAACAAATCATATTTGGGCCCGTTCTTGCTACCAGCATCTGTACTGCTGGATGGGGTGGGAGTGGGCATGGGCCTTCTCTGCCCTGGCAAGTGACAGTGAGGATCCTACTGACTAAGACCTGGCTTTGAACATGAAGGAAGATGCTTTTGCAGGAGGCTCCTTAAGCTTTTAATTGTCGTTTAGTAAAGACAACCTTGGCCTGTCACAAGCTTGTTGTAGGAAAGGAGATGGACAGGCTGAGTGCTCCCATCTTGTCTGGGATTTATAGTCATAGACTGATTTGGGTTGGAGGGACCTTAAAGCTCATCTAGTTCCAACCCCGGCCATGGGCAGGGACCCCTTCCACTGGAGCAGGTTGCTCCAAGCCCCTGTGTCCAACCTGGCCTTGAACAGTGCCAGGGATGGGGCAGCCACAGCTTCTCTGGGCAGTTCTCACAGGGAAGAGCTTCTTTCCTAGCATCTCTGTAAATCTAATCTAATGGGGAGGACGAGCCTTATAAAAGCTTGATGAAGAGGTTGTGCAGCAATGGCAGGTCCTTCAAGCAGAGTGGAAAACCTCTGAGAGCCTGAGTTCCCTTTGGCTGCACCCATTGGGACCCTGTGGTACTGGTAGAGGGAGAAGTGAGCTCCCCTTGGTTTGAATGGACACGGAGCACTCTGGAGCACTGAGAGCCCCAGCAGATGCCTGCCCCGGCCCTGCTCCAGGGTCCATTTCACACCTGGCAGCTGGAAGAGATTTGTCAGGATCAGTCTCCCGCATTACCCCTGGTAATGACAAAAGCAGACAGCAAAGCTGCAGCAAAGCTGGAATTACCCCTGGCTGAGTCATGTGAAATCTTCCAAGTTTTAAGTGGTGGAAATCCAGCCTTTCCCTGGACTCCCTCCTTTTAGCCTCCCCTTGCCAGCCTCATTCCCCCTCCCCTTCTTGCACCTGAAATCTGTTCTGCTGCTGATCGGATAGAGTCGATGGTAATTAAGTGTTATTAAATCCCCTCCCTCCTCCCTTTTTTCTCTAATGACACAGCTGTGGGGGAAAAAAAAAAATCAGTGTTTTTCTAAATCAGGTCTGTGGCTTGTGGCTCTGCTCCTTAGGCCTTCAGTTAGAGCATCACGAGGGGACTGATGCTTGGTGCTCTTCGGTATTCCTGGGGGAAGCAGCAAGAGAGTAGAGGAGGAGGATGTCGGAGTCTGATTTGGTGGGAAATGGACCTGGAGGGGAATTCTGCCCCTGCTCCTTCCACTGGTGGCTTGCAGGTTTGGGTACCAGAGCTGGGGAGAAGAAGGAAGCAGGCACATTGCTTCATGCAGCTTCATCCTTCAGGTCTGTTTCCTGGGTGTGATGTGCAGAGTGGGACTTGGCTTCAAGCAAGGCCATGAACCTGTTATTCACACAGGAAGCCTGTGGTCCCTGAGATAACAGATCCGTGACACGGGTAGAGATCAGTGGTTGCAGATACAGCCACAAATTGCTGTGAGGATCTGTGCTGAGCTGGATGGCTGGAGTGGAGAGGACTGAAGTCGGTGCCCTTCTGCAGAGGAAGAGTGCCCTGGGAGTTGGTGGTATAACCCTTTCGACTGCAACTTCATTATTATTTTTATAATGACTATTATTATTGATACTATCTCTTCCTATCTAGGTGTATATATTATCAATATAGGTAGTTATAATAATACTGTCCCTTCCAAGGCAGAAGTGAACCAGTTCCTGAGCAGCCATGGCAGGGCTCCTTCTACTCTGTCCCTTGGGCTGTATTTGATGGCCACAGGCTATCTTTTCTAGCTTAAAGGCCTTCCTGTCACCTGGGATCAATCCACAGCTCTCTTCCTAGCAAGATGTCCAGTGCCTGCACTTTTGCCGTAGCATAAAGCAAATGGCTTGTGCTCAGAGCCACCACCTTGACTTTGGAGGCAATCTAGGAGCAGAGTCACCATCCCTGAGGGACAATGTGAAACGAGGTGGATGAAGGAGCACAAATCTGGGGCACACGGTAGGGTGGTCTTGTCATTCACTGAACACAGTGGTGGTCTGGTGACTGCAGCATGGGGGGAGCCCTTCCCTCCCCTTCTGCCTGTGGAGATTGTTCCTGGGAGTTCCTCTCTCAGTAATGAAAAGGCTGTGCCTGTGGGGAAGATCCAAGATAAAACAGTGTTAGAGCAGCCACCGCCAAGGCAGGGAAGGGTAATTACTCTGAGTTCTGCTTACAGTAAACAGAAAGCCTTCTGTGGTTTTATCTCCCTGATTGTTAGAGTGGGATCCCTGCTGCCCAGGCAGCAGGCAGGGCCTTCCTCAAAGCCTCTCCCTGTGCAGTCATTCCAGGAAGATGGAGAGGTATTTGTGTTGGGTGTGATTTTAATGACTTCAGGGTGCTTAGCCATAAGCCAAAGTGTTCCTGTGACTTCCCTCCAAGAGCCAGGCAGCTGGACTGTCATCACTGTTGAGTGATGCTGTCAGCATCACTTGCACTGGGTGCTTGAACACCTCTCACATAGCATGTCCTTGCAGGTGTTCAGAGAGGTGGGGGGAAGAGGTGTGTGTCTGATCAGGAATTAACTGAAAAGAAGAACTCTCATCCCCCAAGACGAAAGGGTCAGAGCTCTGAACTCTTTCATCCTGCCTGTCCTCTGCCACCCTGGGGGTAAGGAGCTGGCTGGGAATTTCGTGTTATCATCACGCAGTGCTTGTTGCTTTAGGGAAAGGTAGAAAAAGAAGTGGTACATAAGTGTTTTGTGGGCTTTCCCATGCCCGTTTGGAGGTTTAGCTGCTTGTGTCTGGACCCCATGTAATGGTACCTCTTGGAGCACGAGTACGGCCTTTGGCAGCTTGGTACCTCAAGTTCAGTGGGTGCAATAGAGTTGTGAGGAATCGTGCTCTGTCTTTGCACTGCCCCTGTATTTATGTGATTTTCCACTGTGTTTCTCTTTGGGAAAAAAAAAGACCAACTCTTTCTGCTCTTCAGAAAACTCCCACACGCCTCTGCTTGAGGACTCGGTGACTCAGATGACCCCGGAGGAGCACTACAGGCGCATGATGTCGGCGCTGAACGAGCACAGCACCTTTGAGGAGCAGCAGCAACAACGTCTCTACCAGCTGGCCAACAGCATGGCAGTGCCCAGCCATGGAGGTACAGGCTCTTGGAGATGGGAGAAGAAGGGGCTCGCTTTGCTTTTTGCCTTGTAAGATGCCTCTAACCCCTGTGTGCGTGTAAAGAGGGATTATGGAATGCAGTGTTGTGTGTGTGCCATGCAATGAATGCAGGTGGGGTGAAAGAGTATCCTACAGACACTTTCTCCCACGATCTCTTGGGGCATCTACCCTCCACTGCCTCTGAATGCTAATACTTTATGTAGCCATTGGGGGTGTGGGATGGGGTGGGCTACATGTTTGCTTGCTTGAATTGATGAACTGCAGCATCACTACTGTGTATTCTGCAGTGGCAGAGAGGGGAGTCCTTATCTTCCTCTGTTTCAAGAGTTCATGTCAGTCTGAATATTAAGATTCCTGTAGTGTCTTATTTAGGTCATAGTGTGGAACAAGAGGAATGAGTGTTGGCATAATGTTGGGGGTGGGGGGGTTGAGGTGCAGGTAATGCCAGATATTCCTGCTGTTTGGGATCTGAAACAGCAAGGTGATGTTGCAGGGTTTGGTTAAACCTTGATAGTGATAGGTTTAGAAAGTTTCTGCAGTAGTTGCTATGCGCAGACATCACATAAATTGGTGTTAAAGACCTATCACCTTAGTGAGAATTAGATGTCTATGATGTTACAGACAATTAAAATATGTAGATGAAGCTAAGTTGCAGGGAGGACAGCTTAGCAGGCAAATGAAGTCTATGGGCCATTTTCATCCACAGTATCATCTATTGAAAGCAATTACATCTACATCACTAAGGACTGATTAGGTTCTTCACTAGCCAGAACCAGATCCCCTGTGGAAAAGTGAGGGGAAGGTTGCTGAAAGGGAGAGAACTTCTTCCATACCCAGTGGATGCTTACTCTGGGAGGGCTCCATCGGAGCATTGCCATGACGACCCTGTAGGTTGCAGCTTCCAGCACTCAGACCTTCCCAGGATGATGTGGTTCTCTGAGGATGAGCTGAACATAAGGATAGCTAAGAGACCCCCTGGGCCTTATTTATTTAAGGGCTGTTGCATGCATTGCAGATTGTGCCTCTGTACGTGCCTATCTGCTGTAGCAGCACAGGAGTGTTTCTGCACTGGTGTCTGTGTTCGAGGGAAGATGCTGCCAATCTGCTCTTTAAAAAGAGCTCTTTAAAAGGCTGATGCTTGTGCAGTTACATAGGGGAAAATCAAAACCCTGGCCCTGAAGCAGCCTCCTCATTAATAGATAACTGCCTGATGCTGCTGCTGTGTCCTGGGGCTGGAGTGGTGTCTTTGGGGAATAAGGGTCCCACAGTACCAGAATCTGATGGATCCCACGTGGCTTGCGGGGTTGCTGGTAGGTTTAGTCTCTGCTGCGGAGGAAGCTGGATAAATCCAGGCCAGCTGCAGCCTCCTGCGCTGGGCCTAAAGGGGGCACCAGGCAGTTACATCTCCAGGAGCTGCCTGGCAGAGCATAGGAGCATCTCCCTCCCCAGGCCGAAGGCTCTTCATCTCCCTTCTCCTTCCCTGGGGCGAGCAAAGCTGGCTCGGCTTGGTCTGGAGCAATGACAGGTGCCTGCCTGCATGATCCAGGGAAGGAGCACAGGCAGCGTTGGTGAAGCATCCAGTGAGAGCTGGAAGAGAATCTCTGCTCTAGAGTGTAAATCCCCAGGGCTCCTTGTTAGGTTAATGAAGAGGCTGTCTTCTTTTCCACTCTGTTTGATTTGATTGGCTTCTCTGGGGGCAAGAAGGCGATTCCTTTCACTGAGGAGTAAGGATTTGCTTATCAGCAAAGGCATGGCATAAACCTGTGCTGAGGAATAGTGTAGTGAACATGGCACATGCTTATTTGTGTGCTGTTCAGCTGTCCCAGGCATTTGCAGAGCTGCAAGCATGATACATAGGTATGTACAGGGAAAAGCCACGTGAGTTTTTCATACATCCATGCAAAGGAACAGAGTATGAGAGGACAGTGTGTAACATGCATAATGCACAACAGACACATGCAGGCAGGCAGATGCTGAATGTTCAGCCATGACGTGCAGGTCTGTGTAGATCATACTGAATACAACAGGGGGTGTACTCAGCACAAAACACCTTGTGTGTACTGGTATTTGCAGAGCACTTAACCTGGGCTCTGGCTGACTGCTGGACACAGGGAGCATGCATATCCAGGCAGCAGAAGAGCTGCTGTCACCCCCTTCTTCCCCCATGGAAAGAGCAAAGTAGCTCATTACATTAAAAGCCTGAGGTATTCTTATGATTGTGATTAAACTGTCTCATCAGTGAGGGGTCACACAGAGGTTTTGGGGTGGGCAGGGGGTTGAAAAGGAGCCTGCACAGACAGAGCCTGGTGTGTAGCATTGGGCAACACAAACCCTGGTGTGTTTTTGGGTTGCCTCCGCACCACGGGGCTCTGGTTGGGCTATAAATTATTAGTGGCGGTACAAAGCGCAGTTTATCTGCGGGCTCACATGGAGGCTCCAATAACATTAATAATTGAACAACTCTTAATAATTTAGAAATCTTCTTTTTTTAATTGCTTTTGAACCCTTCCTCCCCCCCTGCTCCCCCTTTCCTCCGCCCCCATTCTCCCAGTGGCATTCATCCCACATTCTGAATTCAGGCTGTCTCCGTGCCTGGAACCTCCATCCGCCAGCGTCCCACTGTCAATCAATCTGATTTCCCAACTGTCAGAGTGCAGGATTGTAAATAACAGACCCCGGAGGGGGGGGTCTGGGCAAGGAGAGGGGGTGCAGGGGGGGGTTGTTGCGGTCATTCAGGATCAATGAAGCTGCTGGAAGTGGCTGCATGCCAGAATTGTAAATTACAGGCACCGTGGCAATCGGGAGTGACCTGGGGGTTTCAGATAAGGAATTCATAAGCAGTGAAGGTGCACGCTGCCTGGCTCGCAGAGCTCTCCAGCTTTTCATGCCAGCCGATGGGGTTTGTTGCTGCACTGTGTCCTGCGTGGCTTTGCAGCTCAGAATTGTACATCATTTTGATGCTTGTCCTCTTCAGTCTGGGGATGTGGGATGGGGATTGGGTGGGCATGAATGTGGCTGGATGTGTTTCAGGTACCAGCAGCGGTATCAGCATTGTCACCCCAATTTGCTGTCCCATCATGGGGCAGCCCCAAAATATGTGGGGATTGGTGAAGGTCAAGCTAAGCTTGGGGCTAAAGGGAATATGGATGGCTGGGATTTCCAGAACCAGAGGAAAACAGTATGGAAGAATAAAGGAAGGCAAGGAGACAAAGTGCATCATTCCCAGGGCCATGTTGCACTCGTATTAACCTTCATTATGAATCGGTTGTGAGGAGAGGACTAATAATGCCACTGGATGTGGAGTGCTCTGGGATGTGCTCATTAGGATAAACCCTCCTCTCCCCAGCTGTGTTTTGGTTTCCTTTGGCTGTGGCACACAGGGAGCGTATGAAAAAGGTTTCCTCTAAGTGTGCATCTGTGTGTGTGCTTCCTGTGTACCGTGTGAATGGCAGCAGAGGGTTTGGTGTGGGATAGAGACAGGTTGGTAGAACCCACAGGTTGTAGGTGCAGGTACTAAGGGGTTCGTGATGCTTAATTGTAAGGTGGAAAGCCTCAGCCAGTGCAACTGAACCACTCATGGGTCTGTCCACCATGACACCACATGTACCCCATCCTCTGCATCCCCTGTGACTGCAGAGCTGTGCAGGACAGGTGCAGACTGGCCGTGCCCCCATGTGCTTGGAGCAACACGGAGCAGACACCCCGTGTGCTCTGAACCGTTGCGATTCTCCTGGAGTTGGATGTTCCCGGCCGCGGAGGGGCGCCCAGAGGAACGGTGTCCCCCCCATTCCCAACGTTTTGCCGCAGCAGGAGGTGCCGGGATGTGGTTTGGGGACACGCAGGACGTTGCTTCCCTCTCCCCGGGGGTCCCGGGCTCAAACCCGGCGTCTAAACCCTCATAGGGACTGCTCGGTAGCGGATAACGCTGGGGCAGATGCCGCTGCGGCTTGGCTCAGGGACTGGGATGTGCCGCCCCGGGAGCGGGGGGCAGGCTCGGGGAAGCGTCCCTCTCCGTTTTGTCTTCCCCCATCCATCCTTCCTTCCCTCCCTCCCTCCCTCCCTCCAGCAGGAGGAAGGCAATTAAACAGCAATCCACCCCCTCTCGGAGTTGCACAATTTCCTCCGCTGCCGAACTCCCGCGGAGGCGGATCCCGCTCCGAGCCCGCTCCGCGCAGTGAGTGCCCGGGGCAGGGACCCGCGGGGCCGCCGCTTGACAAGCGGAGCACCGGAGCTCCCGCTGCCGCCCGAGGGGCTGCGGGGAAGGACGGGCCGGGAGCAGCCCCGCAGCAGCCCCATCGCCCGCGGAGAGCCCGGAGCAGCCTCCGGAGCTGGGGGGGTTGGGGGGGCTGCCTCGGTGCGGGGTCTGGGGGCCAGCAGCTCAATCCCTTCCCTCTCCACAGATCTCCTCCGTGCGCGGCAAGAGGTGGCGGCGGCGGCGGCAGCGCGGAACCCCGGCGCGATGGAAGCGCACATCCCCTCGGCCAGCAACTCTTCCAGCCAGCGGAGGAAGCAGGGCCTGCCCCAGCACAGGGACACACACTTCCCGGAGAGGTACCGTGGGGGGGGGGGTATGTGTATGTGTGGGAACGGGCTGGGCAGGGCCGGCCGCCCATCACCGCCGCCTCGGGGCGGGGTTTGCTCCTGTCGCGGTGGTATTGCACAGGGGGTGGTCTATAGGGGCGTATGGATGGGGGGTACCAGCAGAGTAGGTTTGGTTTGCCCAGGTAAGGTGTTGCTGTCTCCCTTAGGGGTTTGGTAGGTGCCAAAGTGTGGTTCCAACGCCTGCCATGGGGAGGGGCATTTTCCACTGGAGCAGCTTGCGCCAAGCCCCTGTGTCCAACCTGGCCTTGAGCACTGCCAGGGATGGGACAGCCACAGCTTTCTTGGGCAGCTTGTGCCAATGCTCTAGGATGGAGGAGAAAAAGAAGTAGTTTCCTCTTTTGAGGAAGAAAAATGCACAGTTTGCCTTTGCCACTGATGGAAGTACTGGAAAGCTGATCCCCACTCTGAAATGACATCTCACTTATCTTGCTCTGTGCCACGAGCCATCCCCTCCTCAATCAAGCACTTTAACAGGGAATTAAATTAAAGCTGTGTGTGTTTCTGACCAGGGTAGCAGAGGTGGGAGAGGGCCTGACAGTCATGGGGATGCAAAGTCTTTGGATATCATAGGACAAGCATGAAAACCTTCAGTATCCAGACTTTTTTAGCTTTCATCTTGGGATGGGGGCAGGCAGCAGGCTGTAGATACATACATGTTGAGTTCAAAATCACCCCCCACATCTATAGTTTTGGAGATGCTCTCTGTTTTCTTTCTTCCCAGTGGTCAGGAGCTGGGCAGACCTGGGAATACTTCCTCCTAGCTGGTGTACTTTGGCTAACCCACCCAATACAATCCAACCCGATCCATATAGATTGTAGGCAGAGCTGTGAGGAATGCAGAGATAGAGGAGTCTGAGTGCAGGCACTCATCAGGGAGAGCATCTCCAGCTCTTGTGTGGGCTGGAGCAGTGCCAGGCCAGCCAGAGGCCTGGCTAACACTGCGTACAAGAGGGGTGGAGGATGCTATGGGGAGGTGGTGCACATATAGGAGGGCAAGCTGAAAAGGAGTTAGGTGTGCATCAAATCCAGAGGTATTTGCTACAGCCAGACAGGTATTGTAGGTAATGGAGCTGGTCTAGGCCAGGGGGTGTTAAATTGTTTGGGAGGAGAGCGTTACCTACCAATTTGAGAGGACAGTTGGGGTTAGGGCTGCTGTTCCTCCTCAGCTGTAGGAGGCAGAAAGAAGCTGCTCACTAGGTCAGGGGACAGAGACCATAGGCTAGGAGTAAATGACTGGAAAAACATTGATTTCCATCTTAGAATCACAGAGTGGTTTTTGTTGAAGGGACCTTAAAGCTCATCCAGCTCCAACCCCTGCCATGGGCAGGGACCCCTTCCACTGGAGCAGGTTGCTCCAAGCCCCTGTGTCCAACCTGGCCTTGAACACTGCCAGGGATGGGGCAGCCACAGCTTCTCTGGGCACCCTGCTCTCATGGTCTTTAAAGATCCCTTTACAACCCAAACCATTCTGTGGTTTTGTAAACATCACCATGGTGGTCCTGGCTGGGAGCATCCCATGATTCCTTCTTTTGCCAGGCATAGCAGACCAGACTGCCTGTTTTTCTGCAGTCATCTGCACCCACAGGGAGGGTCTGATAGGGCCCTTGGTGGCCAACCTGCTTGGCCAGGCTCTCAGGTGTGATAATCCTCACTTAACATTGCTGGGGAGTCCTGCTGGGAAATGGGAAGCCACAGCTCTGCCCTGTAGTCATGACTTGGTCAATCTGTTTGACGTTAGTTCTCATGGTTGTTATTTCTCCAGTCTGCAGCCACCTAAATGTCACCAAGGGTCACTCTGCTCCCACTCAGACATGGCCAGGTTGGAGCTGTCCTGTGCAAGCTGTTTTTTGCTGTTCTGCCATAGCACCACAGGCATTTTTAGGTCATGCCCTTCCTTTCTCACTGTTGCTGTTAGCCTTGGGTTTTGTACTTGGCTGCTGTGGTCCTTGTCAAGAGGGTAAATCAAAGCTTTATTATGAAGGTAGAGAAATTTTAAAGGGCTCAGGTAGGCACTGACAGAGGAGAAGGCACTGGAGGAGGCTGGCTCACATACATGGGCAAACGGTAAGTAGATTTACAGCATCTCCTTTCCCAGGAGCAGAAACAATAACACATGATGCAGGGGGATGCAAACTGTTTGGCATGGTGTTAAAATTCCATTTCAGCTTCCTATCAGGAGATCTGTGGGGATCAGGTCAGCTCTTCAGTGCAGCAGCTTTGTGGGCAAGAATAATTAGGCTCTCTAGACTTCAGCCTGTATGTCTGGCAAAGCAAAGGGGGGAAACCAGTCCTGGTGATCCAGTTCTCTTTATCAGAACAGTGCTGCTGGTTTTGCAAAGACAGGAATGCAGAGACCTTTGCCTGTTAGTGGGGATTGTATATCCATGTTTCCGGGAGTGAAGAAGTGCATGATGGATCTAAGCCAGGGCATACTTGGGAAGATGGGTATGGTCAGACATTTGTCAACTAGTTAATACCCATCTTTGCTGGTCATAAACAGGCTGGTGGGTTTAGTGATGCGAAGCACGAGGCAGGAGAGTGCTGGCTGTGAAGAGGATGATCTCCATATGTGCACAGACACTCTGAATATGGATTTTCTTGGGCTAGGTTCCATGGTCCTTTTAGTGGAATAGTGATCCCTTCACCTCTTCACTTCAGCTTCCTCTTCTGTTGAAAAGAGTAAAACTGATGAGTCTTGCCAAGCTGCAGGCTTGAGAATCCATTTGGTTTCATGGCATTGCTTCCCGAGAGCCTTCTCTAGATTGATCCAGGCTTGGATTATGGAGAGCCAGGACCTGGTGGTTGGTTTGAAACGATTGTTGAGTTCAGTGTTATAAAAAGACTTGGAAGAGGAAAGGGTACGACTTAAAGGTGTCACTGTAACTACTCCAACCTGGAGTGCTTCCCATCTCCAGACTGCTGTGTCTCCTGCAAAAATGGCAGGTGGCTGTGCCCTGCAGAGTTGCTTGGATCCTGCTCCTTGGATCCTACTTGTTGGATCCTGTCTCCAGAATGGGTTGGCAATGTACTTAGTTTTGCTGGGGTCCTTTAGCCTGGCATGTTCCTTCCCCAAGGCGCTCAGCTCCTGGTAGATAGATGCTGCAGAGCTCGCTCCCGATAGTACTCCTGAAGTGAGCAGACTGCTTCTCACAGGGCAGGTTAGTGTGTGTGAAGCCCAGGGAACATTTCCTTCACCTACCTTCAAGGAAAACTTTTACACCCTGCAGATGGAAGTTATTGCATGGGTGCTCAGACTAGGCTGCATGAGCTGCCTGACAGTGAGGTTGGTGTGGGGAAGCTTTTAGGCTGAACGTGATGCATCAGTTATGAGTTACTGGGAGCTCGTATGGCATGGGGTCTGTGTGGGAGAACCTGCCCCCCTCTCACAGGTTGAGGAGAAGGCACATTATAGTTGGAGAAAGGGCAAGTACTGAGGCAGGTACCTTGGCAATAGCACTACACAGTCTCTGGTGCTGTCTGTAAGAAGCATTAGAAGCACAATTCATCTTCTATGACGATAGACAATTACAGGGCGAAGGCAGGAGGAATGCCAAGGAGCAAGAAATGCTGCCTGCCTGAGATGCCATCAGCATCCTGATCTGCCAGGTCCTGAGAAGCCGAGCCCTTTGGCTGCTGTGGGAGCCACAGAGCCTCCAAGATGCACCCATCACCCTTCCCTTGCAGAAAGCTGACACTGCATCACCCAGGGCCTTTCTCTGTGCAAAGATGTGCCTGGAATGGCCAGCAGGGGTTTTTGGACTGTGTACTTCCCATCTGCAGTTGCTGCTGTTCCTCTTTCACCACTAATTCCCCTCCCTGTATCACGGATGCTTTCCTTTACACTCCTGGCTTCTTGGGCATGTTCTACTGTCCTCTCTGAACACATTCTCTTTCCTCCTCTTCCCCAACCCAGCTTCACATCCAGCCTCCTCTTCCTCACCCCAGCATTCACCTCTGCTGTGAATGCTGTATCCCCCTTATTGCCCTGGGAGGATGCCTCCCAGGTCCCAGCTGCCAGAACACTGTGCAGAGCCAAGGCCAAAGAGCTTGACCTGATTTAACTGCTGTGGGTTTAGCATCAGTTTGGATTTGAAGGGGTGATTTCTCCTGGCAGCATAAACCAGCCCCTGTCTGTGTCCAGGCCTCGTTGCTGCCCTAGAAAGCAGTGTCAGTGTGTGTCTCTTGCCTGGAAATCCCAAACACCATTTTTAGCAAGCCCTTCCTGGCCCAGACAGTGTCTGTGGATGGCAGACAGCAAGGAGCTGTGTGCTGCTTGCCTATTACCTCAGGTTTGAAGTGTCTCTTCCTATCAAATGCAAAGCAGAAGCAAGCAGAGCTTTCATGCATTCTTCTCTTTCTCCCTCCTCTTCCATCCGTTCTGAATTTATTTCCATGCCTTGCCGGTTTCAATCTGCATTTCCTGACCCTCTCCCATCTCAGTCACAGCTCTGAGCCTTCCTTTTGAGCTTGGAGGGAGTCGGGGCAGGGGGAGCACTGCTCTCTGCTTGGGAGGATATGAGGGGGTTAAAGTGAAAGGCTTGGTTTTAACAGTATAATGTGTAACCCCATAATGACTTTAAATATTGATTATTTGAAGGCCATTAGTGCTTATTGTTAAAGAAAAGTCGATACTTTTTAAGCCTTGTGAACCATTTGTCTCCTGTTAAAGGACGTATCAAATTTAGCAGCATGCAGTGCAAATCCCCTAATACCCTGCTCACAAGCCTCCAGCTGGTATATTGGGGGAGGGAAAGAAAAGGGGAGATGTGGGGAGGAATATACAGGAACACAGAATTGCTCTCTGCAAGGTAAGGACAAGGCTTATCAGATGTAATTGCCAAGGGCTAAATTCACATTCTCCAGGTACGGGCCTGTAATTCAGCTCTTACTCTGAGAGACAGAAGAAGAGGAGGAAGGAAACCAATGGCTGATCCATGCCTGAGAAAGGATGCCAGGGTTCGTGTTTTGGTGCATGTCTGTCTAAAAGCACAATAGTTTTTGTTAAGGTCTCTGGGGCTTTTTACTTCAGGGTTGCCAGTTCATTTCCAAGCTTGCTTGGAAGCAATAGGATCTGTCTGCACCAGGCAGCCTGGGAGGGCTTCCCAACTCTGTGCCAGGACACGGCCTGGTCGCGTTCCCTCCCTCTTGTGTCAGGTTTCCATGCCAAGGATGGGGCAGATGGGCTGGGAAGGAGCAGTGGAAGGCTCCAGCAGGTTCTGCTCCCGGATGGCAGGAGGCTGGGTTTGTGGGATATCTGTTCTTGGTGGGAACCACCTCCTTTGGGTCTACAGTGTGAGCTGGGGAGAGTCAGTCTAACAGAGAGAAGAGTCCCTTGTCCCCTGGCTATTTGTGAGCATACCTGCTTTCTTCCTAAGTTACCTGATGCTGAGCATTGGGGGATGCAGGGGAGGTGCAATAAATGGCTCCCTCGTGCCTGGCTCTATGCAGCCTCCCTTCCCTCACTTCAGATTCCATGGATATGGCAGGTGCAGGACCTTTGGCTGGTCCTGTTTATCTGCTTACCCAGCAGCTTTGCCCTCTGCATGTGTTTGGTTGCTGAGAGGAGGACTCCAGGGTCTCCGTGTGCTGTGTCAGGCAGGAATGATAACAGCACATGCAAATGTGTCTCCCTGAGATGCCTGAACCTTTGGACTCATCCCCAGCATGTGCTGTGTATAACACAGGCAGTGACTGACCTCTCACGTTCCAAGTCGCTTCTAATGTGTTTCTTCCAGCCCCTCTTACCACTGCCTCCATCCCTGCCCCAGTGAGCTGCAGCGCTCAGCCATGAGCATGGCAGCACAATCAGATCCCACAGCCACTGTTTCATCCTGCCACCCACCTTCCCAACCCCAAGTATGAGTTGATCTGCACTGTGAAAAACAGAGGGAATGAACTACAGGGCCTTAACCAGATGTAAATTCCTTAGGGAGCAGCATTAAGCCCTGTAGTGCCACATGGAAGCATCAAAATAGCCTCTGATTAACATTGGGCTGCCACTAAAGAGAGAACCTTTGCTTTTGCAGTGTTCAGTCCAGATCCCCATTGAACAACATGCTCCCTGGGCATAGACCAGCCCTTCCTGGCTAAAATCAAGCCACTCTCTTTGTGTTGAGCATTTCCTCTTGAGCTCCGTGTGCCCGGGGGCTTGTTGTCTCACACAGGATCCCCTTTTCCTGCATATAGAACAGGCAGGGAGGGCACAGGCACCACGTGCCTGGCCACGGAATGGTTAAAACCGACTTGATTCCCTAAATTGCTTCTTATAAAGGGAGCAGCACGTCTGCCAGGCTCGTCTGCCCATGATTACAGCTAATTACAATCGAACGGACACCTCCTAGCCCCCGTCATGCCGCTTTAATTGTCCGTTATTCATCTGCAGGCTGTCCTGGGTGGCAAAAGCACTTGGCAGCCCGGCGACCGAGGCCTCGGCTAATTGTGAGGCCTCGGGGATTAGGGCAGGTGATTACACACTTCATGGTGTAATTACATGAGCATCGCTTGGCTGCTGCCCCGGCTCGGAGCCGAAGGTCAGGCGCTGCGTTACCTGAGATTAATTGGAGCTGCCAGTGAAGTGCGAGGGGCTGGCGGAGCCCTGATACGATTAGCATTAACATTTCAACAGCCAGCGATCGATCCGTGGCTCTCCTCCAGACACGCTGGGCTCTGCAATTAGTTTAGAGGAGAGCTAGGGGAGGAAGGAGGAAGCCGGGAGAGATGGAGCCAGGCAGGGGAATGGGAGCAGAGGCAGACGGGAAGTGGGGAGGAAGATGGGAATCGCAGGCTGTGCGGGGAGTGGGTCAGTGTGTGGCATAGAATGAGGATAAAGCTGTGCTGGGAATAGCTAGGGGGAAACAACAGGAATCCTTTCCTTGCCCATCTCGTTCCCAGAGAGTCATTGTCTGGCTTTTCCTGAGCTATGGTGGCAATGGTAGGGGTGGGTGTCTGGAATTCTCACACTCGCGTGCCATTCCCCCATGGAAAGGGGAGCGTGGCTGTGTGTATGGTCTGTTTGTGCTGGTCACATGTGCCTTCTTGCTCCCTTTTTTTTGCCCTCCAGTGTCTCCTGAAGCAGATTTTATGGGGAGATACTGTAAAATGAAAATAAACGGCACAGCACTTGGCTGTGCCTCTGGATGCCCTGCTGAAGGTAATAACGTTGTAAGTGGCCATCAAAAGGAATTAAGAGACGTGCAGCCAGAAAGCAGATTTGCTTGCAGGCTCCCAGGGCAGATCTGACTAATGGAAGAGACCTTGGCTCTTATTCCCTTCCTGCCTTCCCTGCTCCTGCCCACACAAGCAAGCGCTACCTGCCTTGCTTCCAGGCATTGTCCTCTTCCCACCTCTCAAACCTGCCTCTTCCACCTGCTCTGCCAGTTCTGGACTGCATCACCCACTCCTTCTCCAGCAGTATCTTTTCCACTGACCCCATGGCACTTCCTGCTCACATCCCAATCCCCATCTCTCCTGTCTGCATCCTTCTCTGCCTCACATCTTTTCTCTCGCCTTGCCTTTGCTAGCCCTGGGCAGCCAGACCCCACCTTGCACAGGCCAGATCAAAGGCAAGCATGTCAAGGTGAGGGGTATGGAGGACTTACGGAGTCCTGGCTGTGTTCTTCCCCTTCAGGTTCTGCTTCTTTCTTTTCTCCCTTATGCGGGTGTTGATTATGGGTGAGGAGGCATCTTCCTGTCTCACAACAGCCTCTGCTGCAGAATGTGGGCTGTCTGCAGAAAGGGCATTCCTCCTGCGCCAGGGCCCTCTTGGATGGAGCCTTCAGGTATCTGACATTCATTTCTCTTTTGATTTCTTCTGCAGGGAGATATCCCACCCACCGCCTCTGCTCTCACCCCAGAACGCACCCCACATTGCCCTGGGGCCCCACTTGAGACCTCCTTTCCTTGGGGTGCCTTCAGCTCTGTGCCAGACACCAGGTGAGTGCAGAAGAAACACACTCAGCCAGGGAGAGTGCAGGTTGTGACTGTCCTTCAGCCAAACAGCCCAAACACATTCCTGTGTCTCCCTATTGCTGTTGTGCTGAGTTCACCCTTGTTTTGCTGCCATAGGAGCAGATTGCCTTGGCTGCTCTCTCTTTCAGTCCCCATCATCCTTCCTTGTCCAGTGTTTCAGCAGCAAGCTGCTGTGCCTTGGGAGTACGGAAATAGATGGGCTCCAGAACAGAAAGGCACCTCTCAGTTAGCTCTCTGGGGAGCTGGCCCTGATTTGGTAGATGCAATGCTGACATTAATAACCCCATGGTATCATTCTCCCTGTTCCCAGGTTATGGGTTCCTACAGCCAGCACAAGCAGAGATGTTTGCACGGCAGCAGGAGATGCTACGGAAGCAAAACCTGGCAAGGTGAGGGTTGTATAGGACCAGCCTGGGCTTGGGCTGGGTTTGTCCTTCCTTTTTCTGGCAGCAGACAGAGGAATGTGGGGTGAACTGTGTTGGGTGAACTGTGCACAGGCAGCAGAGCAGTGTCCAAGGGAAGCAAAACATGGATGTGGAGATGGCACTTTGGTCCTGCAGGCTCTGGTGGGTTAGCAAGTTATTCCCGGAGCCCTCCATCACATTCCCCCTCTGCCTCTCCCAATTCAGGTTGGAGATGTCAGCCGAGATCATCCGCCAGAAGGAGCTGGAGAACCTCCACAGGCAAAGGCTACTGGCTGGCGACCCGCTGAGCCTGCACCCCGGCCTGCCGCCCGACCACCCGGCCCTGCGCAACGTGCACGACATTCCCGAGGGGCACCCGCTGCGGGAAGAGCTGTCCCGGCGGAACGCCATGCTGGTGCTGCGGCACAACAACACCCCCCTGCTCTCCCTCAACCCCAGCGTCCCCAGCAGCTCCACGCCGCCCAAGGAGCAGCCCCGGCGCGGCAGCCGCAAAGCCGCCCATCACCGCGCCGAGCCGCAGGGCCTGAGCGAGGCCAAGGAGCTGGCGGAGCCGCGGGCGCGCGATGGGGCTCCGGACTGTAACGATGAGGAGATGAAGGACTCGGAGAGCGACGCGGATGTGAGCGATGAGAAGCCCGAGAGCCTGAAGGCAGAGAGCAGCGGCTCGGCCGCGGAGCTGAAGGAGTGCAAAGAGACGGGCAAAGCGTGCGAAGGGGCCAAGGAGCTGGGTGAAGGGGCTCCCGGTCAGACTGCTCCCTGCAGCTCCTCCAGTGCAGAGTCCCCCAGCCATCTGCTTGGGGCAGGCATCAACAAATCCGAGGTGAAATACCTCCCGCCAGCCTCCATCCCACCGCCCCAGCCGCTGCCCTTCGGGTTCCCGTACACCATGAGCCCGTACTTCCACGCAGGTGAGTGCTCGTGTTGTAGCCACGTGTTCTGCAGAGTGCTGCGAGTGGGGCTCTTCCCCCTTCCTGCTGGACAGCATGGTCGGAGTTCTCTTTTCTCTGCTGGGAGCCAAACAGCTTCGTTTAATTCATAAAAAGGATTCCAATTTCAAGGAAGCAAATCAAGGGTCATAAAGAGGAGGGCAGGAACAGAGCGAGTGCCAAGCACATGAGAAGGGAGAACCCAGTATGATGGACTAAGAGATCTTGCAGTTGCTTGGGCCTCCTTTGGAAGACATGTTTTGGGACAGATACCAGTAAATCATGGGGTCTTCAAGGGGAGGCAACAGCCTACAAAGTAAAGGAATGGAAGTAACATATCTGGAAGGGTGACCTAAAAGGCTGTGAGGACATTTGGGCTTACGTGATTTCCAAGGAGTGGCCAGGTTGGAGAGGAACACCCAGCTCTAGAGCAGGATAATGGAACTGAAGGGGAGAGCTTGCCAGGATGGGATGGCTGGGTCTGGGGGTGAGGATGAGGATTTTCCACAAGGAAAGCTGCAGATGGCACTGGGGATGTGCAGGGCTGGATGATGGCTGACTGATTCCCACATGTTTGGTTCTCCCTCTGTGCATTGCCATGGCTTGGGGTGAGGGAAATGAAGGATTAGGGCTGCAGCATTTTCTTCCCTGTTGAGTGTCATATCTGGGGCATTCCCAGGGGAGCAGGGACAGTAGCTTTGGGATGGGGTTCCCTGGCAGTGATTTAAACATCTTGGCTGCCCCATGCCCTTGGAGGTGACAGAGTTACCCCTGCTGTGCCCCTTTGCCAGGGCAGAGCTAGGAGGGCTCTTTCCCCTGCCTATGGTGCGTTTCTCAGGCACTGGTATAGCTGGATCAGTGCCTGCTGGGTGGAACAGGCAGGCAGGGAAGTCATGGCTGGCCTCTGGTCCCCACAGAGCAGTCCCTTGGGCTGTGGAGATGGGCAGCCAAGAAAGGGAAGGCTGAGTACATGTGGTACAAAGCAGGGTTTCAGACCCTGGTGGCTGCTCTGCCTCTGCTCTAGCCAGGAGCCAAATCTGCCTCAGCTAATTACTTGGCTGAGCAATCAGCAGGAGGTCGGACCTGCTAATAAGTGGGGGGCACAGCATGTGGGTCGCTGGGGCTGCCTGTTCCCTGTGCAAAGAGCCACCGCTGTTGGGCAGGCGGCTGCCCATTGCTCATTAGCGCTGCCTTGAACCAGGAAGGAGGAAGCGGTTTTCCTCTGACAGGCAGGTGGCCAACATGGTAAATATTCCCGCTGCCTTGGGCTGTGAGGCTTCCTCGCAGGAGCCCTTTTCCCCTGGCATTCCAAGGGGAAAGGCACAGCTCCGTGGTGCTCAGCGCCGCGCGTCAGGCTCTGCAGGGAGGCCAGGCTGGTGCATGGGGTTCCTCTTCACCAGCAGTGCAGGAGTTACTGTAATGGGCCATTTATTATTATCACTTCCAATTTATACCAGGATTGTGTCTGGAGGCCTCGGCAGAGATCAGGGCTGTGTTTCACTGCCCACTTTCCAGGCACTTGTGATTTGTGGAGCCTGTTCCAGGGCTGTAAGTCTTTTCCAAAGGGCTCTTTTGCTTTCAGCCAGCTTCATGTGTTAATATTCATGGGGCATCAATGAATTTAGGCACTGTGGAACTCCATAGCACAAGCTCTCATCTGGAACAGCCTTGGGGAGGATAGGGCACTTGTGGGATGCAGCACAGCAGGTTGAGAGGGGAATTCAGCAGCTGGAATATTGAGGGCTGTATTGATGCAAGGGATGCTGGGATGTGCTGGGGTAATGTGTGTCAGTGAAGATGTGTTGCTTTGGCCTTTGGGAACACAAACCACCTGAAGACAGACCTGCACCTCCAGAGCCATTTCCCTAGTCCTTTTTGCATAGAATCACAGAATCCCAGACTGGTTTGCGTTGGAAGGCACCTTAAAGCTCACCCAGCTCCAATCCCTGCCACAGGCAGGGACCCCTTCCACTGGAGCAGCTTGCTCCAAGCCCCTGTGTCCAACCTGGCCTTGAACACTGCCAGGGATGGGGCAGCCACAGCTTCTCTGGGCACCCTGTGCCAGCGCCTCAGCACCCTCACAGGGAAGAGCTTCTGCCTGAGAGCTCAGCTCAGTCTCCCCTCTGGCAGGTTCAGGCCATTCCCCTTGGCCTGTCCCTGCCTCCCTTGTTCCAAGCCCCTCTCCAGGTTTCCTGCAGCCCCTTTAGGCACTGGAGCTGCTCTCAGGTCTCCCCTTCAGGAGCCTTCTCCAGGCTGAACAAGGATGTTTTTTTGCACCAGGACTGCTCTTCTGGCCTGGATGATCATGATGTGTTGTATGCTGCAGGCTGCCATTATAATGTCACCACCTTAGCAAGGCAGGTAACATGGGAGGCCAAAAGGAACAGCCCGAGGCTGGAAAGGAGGGAAGGGGCTGGTTGAAAATGACCTCTGAGTTGCAGGCAGTGGCCTCGCAGCAAGGGGAGGCTCCTTGTTGGAGGCAGAGCTGTTTGCTGTCCCTGCTGGGATGGGTATGGATGAGGCAGGCAGAGCTGGGTCGATGCCCTGAGCTGCCTTGCAGGGATCCGGCTGCTGCTCAATAACCTCATCTCGAGGAGGTTTCAGCAGCCTTGTTCCCTTCCTCCTCCCACCGCCCTCCTCCAGCGCCGTCCTTTGGAAAAGGTGAAGGATGGAGTGTGCAGGAGGCTAAAATCCTCCCATCGATCCATAGTCTGGAGAGCAATTAACACAAGCCTTCCAGCGCCGCTCCATGACCTGAGTGTGAGGGAAGGAGGGGGGATATGCACAGGGAGAGGGGTTACAGAGTGGTAGCAAAGCTGATTAAACCCAGTGCTTTGTGCACTGATTTCCCAGTTGGCACCTCAATGTCTCCTGTGAAGGCAGGAGTAAAAGCTCCCATGCAGCTTGGATTCACAACAGGTTTCCCTTCCTGGGATGGGCAGGATTGCTTTTCCCTGAGCTGCTCAGCCTTTAGCTGGTTTTCTGGAGCAGCTGGATACCAGGAGGAGGAAGGGAAGTTATAAATGGGTTGCAGCATGGATGGGGACGGCCTTTACCTAGGCAGCTGGCTACAAGACCCTGGCCTGGGACGATGGATGCTTTTCAGTCCCTACATGCTGGGCCCCATCTGGTGAAATGGCTCCATAATCCATTAGCAGGCCCTCGGACCATCATTTATCACTGAGGCAGACACAGGAGGCCTGGCAGGGAATGGATGCTGCCCTTTCTGCATCCTCGCAGTCCAGCAGGAGCCAGTGACATGTCATTATTATAATAGAAGGTGCATCCCTTCCAGCTGCTTGGCACCTATTTGTTATCATTGTCCAGGCTGCCAGAACAGAGGTGAGCAGTGCAGCCACGCACAGACATGGAGTAGATGATGCTGTGTCTTCCTGAGGAGGAACAACAGGAGCCCTTCTGCTCCAGGGGCTTCAGAGCTGGAAAGGACCAGTGACCTGAGGCTTCACAACCTGCTCAATACACAGGGTGATGACTGAGTCTTTGGAGCTTTGAGATTTGGGGCTTTTCGGCAGGGAATAGGGGTGTTTCACCACTCCAGTGGAAATAGGTTCCCACCCTCTTGCTTTTCAGTTCAGTGCCATAGGAATCATTCATAGGCCAGAACCCAAAGTACTGGAGTTTACCTTCCCCCTCCCAGGATAATTTCCAGCAGTCAATCCCTGTTTCCCTGGTACAAATGGGAAGGGAAAAGAGATTCCCTGAGACAAATACTTTGGCTGTGTTGTATTTCTCTGTGTGTGGGTATGTGGCAGATATTCCTGGTTCCCATGCAGAGGGGCTGCCTTGGCCTCAGCCCTGGCCTCAGCAGGCTCCCTGTGCGTGCATCTCTGTGTGCACCACGACCTCTCCCTCCCCTTCTGGGGGCACAAAGAGACAAAGGAGAGAAAACCACAGAGGGGAAAGGCTCATGCAGGAGAAGCAGTTGTTAGCCCAGCTCTGGGGCAGTGTCAGGAGCCCTGGGAATGATCCTGGATGTGGTGCAGTTCATGGATTGCGGGCCCACAGGGGAAGGGAGCATAGGGAAACTTTATGCCTTTCCCTGCCTCCCTGCCAGTTGTGATGGAGGCATCTGGGCTGAATCACTGACCAGGCTGAGCTTAAACCCTGAGGATGGCCCTGGCTGGAGAACTCATTCCCAAGCACCGCGTTGCTGCAGTTTAGTCCTTGGCTTGCTTTTGGAATAAGGAAGTACCTCATTTGGAAGCAGTTGACTGTTAGATCCCCTCAGAGACACCCGCTCCGGCTGCAGATGGAGATGTCTTGCCCGAGCATTGCCTGTGCCTGGAATAATTGAGTTCAGTTCCACTTCCCTGTTTCCCAAGCTTGCAGCCGCTCTTCCTGAAAGGAGGAGAAGGAAAAACCCTCTCCTGAAAGGGCGAATAAAGGGAAAAGAGCCCTCAGCCATTGGAGTGCTCTGTGGGGTTTAGCACAGGCAGCTGGGAACGGGGATGGGAATGAGAATGAGGGCTCGTGTCCATCTGTCTGTCTGGGACCTGGGAGTGCCTCTTTGGCAGCAACAGGCATCAAGCTCTCAGTCATTCCCTATGGCTGGTATCACCCACACAAGTGCTGGAAGCCTTTTCAGGCTGGAAAGAGGGAGCAAAGGGAATGAGGAGCTGCCTGGTTTCCAGTGGGACACATGGTGCTGGCACTGGTCTGTTTGCACCAGGAACGCCCATCGGCTGCAGTTCTGGCTGAGGCAGATGTTGCAGTCTCCTTCCCCAAGGGGAGGGAGGGATGCGGTGGTGCTGCTGCAGGAACAGTGCCAAGGTTGGGAAGGGAAGCGGGAAGCTGGGAGCGGAAACGTCATGGAAGTGATGACACGGTGTCTGACCGCGGCGGGTGGGTTAGAAGCATCTTATTGGCATGATAACTTCCTGTGTAATTCCTGTCCTTTTCCTGTTCCTTTGGAATGTGCCTGTGGCTTTGCCAACAAGTGGAGACTCGGCGCGTGGCTTTGCTCTTCCTGTGCCTCTTTCCTCCGACCTGGTCATTCCCCAGGGAATTAGCCTTGTATTCTCTGGGCTTGTGCTTCCCACTGGGATTTCATTGCATCCCACTTTATCTTGTCTTTACTTATGGAAGTGTGTATCTGATACCCAGCCTGCTGTGGATGGGAGCCAAGGAGTGGAATCACATCCATGGTACTGGTCAGACCTTAAGCCTGCAGGACCGATAGTTTTGGCATGGTGGACCTCTGGGAGAGCGACTTTTTCTGCTCATCTCTTGCTTTATACCCCTCATAAACTCTTTTCTATCCACTGTAACCATGGATGTTCATATCCCTGTGCATGTCCTCTTGGTCTGAATGGTATCATGCAGCAGTGAGTTCCACAGGTTAACAGCACCTTTTATTCCTCCCCCATGAAGCGGTGTCTTCTGAAACTCAGTTTCTTCATGACTCGTTGCTGCATTTCCCTGTTACACGTTGCAGTAAATAGGAATTAACTGCCTGGCATTCCTTACTCTCTGTGCCTCTCCTTTAGCTCCTTGCGCCAGCCCATCCCGTGCTGTCAGGCGCTGTGGATGCAGGGCTGGGGGAGGCTCTTCCCCCTCTTTGGAGCCCATCACCTCCATCAGTGGTGACAGGGCTGGGACCTGAACCACTGTTGCGTTGCAGAGCGTTGACTCCTGGGCTTGAAGGGAGCTGGGCTGGCTCAGAGTGCCCCAGGGGCTGCCGGCGCTCATCCCATCACCCGTCATCCCCCAGCTCCAGCGCGCTCCGAGGCAGCCGATCCCATGGATGCTTCAGACTGGGGTGGACTGAAAATGAACCCACAGATGGAGAGAGCTCTTCTCTGGTGATTGAGGCTCTGGAAACAGGGGCCACCAGGGAGAGGGGCTGGGGCCATTCCCATTCGGAGCACATCGCCAGAAGGGATGGGGGGAAGCAGCCCACAGGGCAGGCAGAGCTTTTGGCTTTGTGGTGCGTGTGGAGAAACCCTCCTGGAGGGTTGTTTCTTTCCTCTCCCTTCCCCCTCTCCCTTCCCCACAGCTGAAGAACATTAAACACATGAAATACATTAGCCAGGGCTTTGCTTTCCTTTCCCTTACCCCCCCCCCCCCCCCCCCCCC
>NDXB01007676.1:14044-152838 GCA_002631895.1 Agapornis roseicollis | reverse complement strand
TCCCCCCCCCCCCCCCCCCCCCCCCCGCCTTCCAAGCTGGGGACCTCCAGGAGGAAGAGGCCTATGAATTGACCCTGCCCAGTGCTTTAATTGACAGGTCATTAAAGATGAATGTGTGGCTGGAGAAACATATTCACATTGTTGTCCGGGTGGGATTGGAATGATTTATGTTTCTTTCTCCTCCTCTCCTTCCTACCCCGGCTCCAAACAATCCAGGCACCATGGGAGGTCTGTTTCTGGATGGGGAGGAAAGCCCCGCGCTGGAAGACATCAGCAAATGGACGGTGGAGGATGTGTGCAGCTTCGTGTCCAACTTGTCCGGCTGCACCGAGTACACTCAGGTAAAGCTCTTCAGAGCCCTTGGTCTGTCCCTGCTGCCTGTGCCTGGTGTGCTTGCACTGTCCCACCCGGGAGATGCTCTGTCTCCGAGTCACTTCCCTGCTGCACTGGGGAATAGCTGCTTGCTGGTAGTGAAGATTCTCAGGTGTGGGATGGGCCTTGCAGATGGAGAGCAATAAAGGGAGTGTGGTTGGAGGGGATGAAGTAGGGGCAAGGGTTGGTCATTGCTGAACGCCTGCCCCAGCCATTCTGCTGGTAGAGCTCAGCATCCTGCTTCCATGCTTTTTAATAAGGGCCTGTAGTGACAGGACAGGAGGGAATGGATTTAACCCGACAGAGGGGAAATGGAGATGAGACCTGAGGAAGTTCTTTGTTAAAACCACCTGTAAACCCAGTGCTTGAGGGGAGCAAAGAGCTCTGCATGCAGGTGAGAGGCAGCACGCACTTAAGAAAGCAAATGCTTGCTGCAGGGATGGGGTACATGTAAAGGTCCCCAGGGTTTGGGTTGTGTTTGAGAGTGGATTAGGATGACTGTGTGTGTGTAAGGGCAGTTTCTGATTGTGGGGAGAGGAAGAGACACTGGTTACAAAGGAAGGTGGATGGATGGGAGTGTGTAGCAGGAGGTGTGTGTGTGGAGGGGCGTTCAGGAACTGTGTTTAGTGGGGATGGGTGTTAAAGCTCAAGCAAAAGGCTCTAAAACCAGAACACAGCCATACAAAACACACATCTGTGTTATCCCCAGCTCAGCGTGCTCCTGCACTGGTGGCATTGCGCTTTGTCTGCATTCCCATGCTGGGGAATGAAGAGCAAGAGTCGCCTGGAAGCTTCTCTCTTTTACCAGAGCCACTTCGCAGGAGGCTCATCCATTTCCACCTCTGTTGCCAGCTCCTGGTGGAGCTGTGGGGAAGAAATCAATACCGCATGGAGGCAGAGGCTCAGCAGCCTCAGTGCATTGCAGACACTGTGTTCGATGGTGGGAGCTGCTGTAACCAGGCTCCTGTTGTGCCTGAGCTGTTACACGGGGGATGCTGTGTTTGTGTGCACCATGGTTCTGTGCGTAGCAGGTTTTTACTCTGCCAATGCCAGGGTTGAGGGGTGACCCAGCTCCGAGCCGCCTGTGTTCTCCTCTCCAAAACCACAGTGCTGGGGAGGTCTGGCACTGCTCTGCAGGCTGTTCCTGCCAGGAAACCCAGCAGGAGGTTGGTGCTGTGCTGTGCATTGAGACAAACAAGGCCTTGTGCCTCATTTCAGCCCTCAGCAGCACTCAGCTCTGTCCCTGCAGTGCATCAGGACCCATGGGACACCCAAGGGGATGCTGTCCTCAAGTCACAGGGCTTCGGAGGCTTCTGGCTCCCAGCCCACGCTGGCTGCAGAGGGAGGGGAGTGAATCGGTGCAGTGTTGGTAGAGCAGAGCAGAGCCATGTGCTGCAGTCCTGAGCAGCTTTGGGCTGGAGCCCAGCAATAAAAGCCCCTTGCAGCAGCTCAGCTGCCTTGGCTCCAACAGCCAGTGCCACCCTCCAGAGGGGTGCCCATGGGCTATGGGCTGGTGCTGACAAGCCCTTAGAGTGACTTGAACCCCTCTCCTTTGCTATGGTGTTCAGTGACAGTAGCACCATGCATAAGGCATTGCCCCACACAGTTCCTCTGGGGAGCATCCAGGAACATGGCACTGTGGAAGTGGGTTTCATAGAGAAAACCAAGCCTCTGCTTGACACCTCCCCACTGAGGGACCTGCAGCCTGAGTTATGGAGGATTGCAGTTCACTCATCAGGTATCCAGCCTGTACATGCAAAGGGAGGCCGGTGTGAGCACAGCCCTGCTCTGTGCATGAAGAATGGAGCAAGACCCAGACCTTCACCTTTAGTACACAGTCCCTGTGAGGTGGAAAACTCTTGCATGATCCTGGCATTGGGAATAGATAGGGCAAAAGAAAGGGTTCTTTCCCTGTCTTTAAGTGTGTTAGGATGGTGCAGGTGTGCATGGCTGGAACGTGGAAACTGCTGTTCATGAGGTTATTCCAGCCCTGCTGTCATTGCTGTGGGTCCAGGTTTGCACGTCACCAGCTTCTGCTTCACTCAGTGAAGAGACTGCCAGGGTGTTGCCTTCCTGTTCAGTGGTACCACGTACACTACAGGACTCCTGCAGTGGCACTGAGGTCGTTATTAGCCCATGTTGCTGTTAGTGTTGGGAAAGGTGCCCAAACCTGGGGCTGTTCCTGCCCCATCACACCATAATAATAAAGGTAAATAAGAGTATTGCTTTATCTAAACTGGCACAACCAACCCCAGTTGCCATTCCCACCTGCCTCCTTTCACTCGCTGGCTCCTAGCTGTGGATACAGGATTGTTCCTACTTCTCGTGTATCAATACCAACATACTCCACCTTTTCCACAGCACCTTCCTGTGCAAGGGCAAAGACACGAGCATCAGGCACATCAGTGGCATTCCTAAGCCTGGATTTGTGTTCTGGTTGATTCCAGGTATTCCGAGAGCAGGCTATTGATGGGGAGACCCTGCCCCTCCTGACGGAAGAGCACTTGCTGAACAACATGGGGCTGAAACTCGGACCTGCACTGAAGATCAGGTCACAGGTAGGAATGGTCTCTCTATAGCAGCAAGCTATAACATGTTAATGTTGTCCCTAACCAGGAAAGGGCTGTCAGGACCTCGTGTATTGAATATAATTCATTAAGCAACAACTGCTCATTTATTTACTTGTAATTCTGGATTCAGCGCTCCGGTGGAATGTTCCATCTCCTCAGCTGTCACCCCATGGTACTCAGAGGCCAGGGGCAGAAGGAAGTAGCTCAGGACAAGTGGTGGGAGGGAGGAAGAGGGTGAAGTGGGAAACTCCTACATGGACCAGCTCCTGCTGGCAAGGAAATGTTAGGATGTTCCCACAAACACTGCCAGGAAAGGAGGAAACCTGCACCCAGGTGAGGCAGGGGAGATACTTTTGCACCAGGTGAACATGAAAACAGCATTGCAGAGTACCTAAAGGCTGGGTAAAGCCATCCGAGGAACCAGCTCTTTTCCAGACTGGACCCAACTCCCTCTGCTGCTCCTTTCCTATGTAACTGCATGGCTCGTGGTGGTTCTTTCTGTCAAGGCTTGAAGCACAAACGCATTTAGCATCTCTCAGCATCATTTGTTGTTAGCTCTCCTCCACAGGAGCTTTCCCTTCTCTGCTGGGCCGCTCACAGGCTCTGTTTTGGTTACTGGTCTTGCCGATGGGCCATGCCCCCCCAGCTTGTGCTCCTCGCACATGGACACGGGGCATGGAAACCACATCAGCTGTGTTAGGCCTTTTATTTCAGGGGACTCCATTTCCTCCTCAGCACCCTCCTTTGGTGCTGTGCCCTCGATGGTTCTTCATAAAGCACCCTTGTCCCCGCCAGTGACTTGGTTCTCTGCTTCCATGAAACTGCTTTGCCGTGGACTCTGGGTGACTCCCGTTCAAATCCAGAAGAACACCTCCTCTGACGGCTTTATTTGCCCATTGAATGCTCACAGAACAGCTCCTGACAGGCGTCAGGAACAGGGCCATTCAGTGCATTCCCTTGGGAATTGCCATGGCTGTGACAGCATCGTGCATGTGCACCTCCCTGGGTTGCACACCCGGCTCTGGCAGAGCCTCCCTAAGCCACAAGCTTACACATTCATTACATTATGGTAAAACAATAAGAGCAACTTTAGTGCTTTCCCTACAGCCCTCACTGTTTATGAGGGGTCTAATAAAAAGGTTCTGTGGGCAATTGTTCCCTATGGGTCAATTCAGGAGGAAATAAAACTGTTCTGTTTCTTCCAAAACAGAGGAGGCCAAATAGCTCAGAGCTGTTCTTAGATGGGATTTGGAGGGGGGAAACATGAGATATGGGCTGAAGGGATAAAAACCTTGCTTCCATTTACTCAGTAGTGCTTAAAGGTCTGTAATAAGGCATGGCTGGGGGGGTCTGTGTGTAAGTGGGGAGCAAAGCCCCGCTGTTGCTAAGTGAATAATGCAGCAGTTGTGTGGTTTGAGCACAAGCCTGTGTTTCTGTTCCAGCTCAAATGGGAACCAGCTGCTGTAGGTGCTGGAACCTTGTGGGGCCTTTGGCCCTCACTGGGAGGCGAGAATGGCTGCGGGAGTCCCCTTTGGTGCTGCAGAAGGGAGAGGCTGCAGCTTCCAGCTTCCTGCATAGGAACAGCAGCCACCCTGGATCCAGTTTTTCCTCCTCCCCTGTTATCCCAGCTCCCCTCTAAGAGCAGGTCCTGCTCTTCAGACGTGGGCATCATGTTTGGTCACCGGTCTATGATGCTGTGGTACCCAGCTCTTATTCTTTCAGCCTTCCAGTACCTGAAGGGGGCTACAAAGATGCTGGAGAGGGACTCTATCTCAAGAACTGGAGCGACAGGACAAGGGGTGATGAGTTCAGACTGAAACAGGGCAAGTTCGGGTTAGATCTAAGGAACAGGATGATCTTAAGAACCCTTCCAACCCAAACCAATCTGGAGCACAGAACCTGGGTTTGCAGCCTGGAAATGCAGCTTTTACGTGTTCCTGAGGGCCGGTTGTGCCCCTTCTCATCCCTCTTTACCTCCTTCTCCCCGCAGGTAGCCAAGAGGCTGGGCAGGGTGCTGTACATGGCGGGCTTCCCCATGGCCTTCCCACTGCAGCCTCCCGGCCTGCGGCCCCCGGAACGGGACGTGCCCCCGGGCGCGGAGCTGCGGCCGCCGTCCACGGGCAGCGTGGCCTCCCCCTTCGGCGGCCTCCCCTCCGCCAGCCGCGTGTCCCCGAAGCAGGAGAACGGCGCCCCCGGCGGCCTGGCCGCGCTCGGCGACACCACGAAGCCTCCGTCCTAACTGCAGGGGCAGCGCTGGGCGGCCGGGACTGAGGTCATGGAGAGGAGCGGACGTAAAAGAGCGTGGTGAGGCCGGGAGTAGCCTCCCTCAGCTGTGTGAGACACAGGGGTGAGGAAGGGAGTGGGATCGTTACATTGGATGCATTTGCTTTTTGGTTGCGGTGGAGAAAACACAACAGAGACTAAAAAGAGAAGGAATGAATCAATCCAAAGATGTCCTGAGACAACGCAAGTGAAGGGAGAGTGATTCCAGAGGCTGCAGCAGCGTTCCCGTTCCCTTTCACCCCCCTTCTTGCTCCCCAGAGCTGTGGGACAGGGAATGAACACTTTGCCTTCAGAGAACCACGGCTTTCAGGACTTTCTGGGGTGGCTCCAAACAGAGAAGGGAAGAGGCGACTGCTGCTCCCAATGGTACTCGGCATCCCTGAGCAGAAAACCCCATCAGCAGAACTGAAAGCACCCACCTTCCCAGCTGGCTCCTCCTCCCTGGAAACTGGACTCCGTTCCTCATTCAGGTGTCTATGCATCTCTAGCAACTTTGAACCAATACCAAAGACAGCCAAAAACAAAGAAGAACTAGAACTCAAAGGCAAGTCCATGTTTACTTCAGAGTGGATGGTACGGCATGGCCCGGGGGCTGCCCCCCTCCTGGCACACACAGAACAGGCTCTGCCCATGCCCCAGCCCTGCAGAGCCGCTTGGTTTTGCCCATTGGATGCTTTGTAAAGAGAAGAAGCCAGCGATGTGCTCTGGTGGGCTGCAGGGGCACCCCGGCCTCCCTCACGTGTACAACAGACTCATTTCTACATTGGGGTGGGGGTTTCTTTTGTTCTGGGGTTGTTTTGGTTCTCGTTTCAAGCCTTGTTACAGAGGTGGATGCAGTTGCACATTCTGGCCTGCTGTGGACCATGAGACAGGTACCTGTGCGTTCCCAGGGGAGGGATGCTGGGGGGAGGGGGGTGTGTGTGTATTCAGGCTAAACCCAATGGGTAAGAAGGAGTTTTTACTACTGTGAATGCGATGGTAACTCCTGGGGGTGCCCTCCTGTGACTTGTACAGTTGTGAACAACAATCACACGTGGTACTTTTCTCTCTGCTCCCCCTGCCCTTTTCTGTTTCAAGGTTGCACGTGCTGCCGTCCTTTTGTTACCAAACTTAGCTTGGTGGTACATTAGCATCTTTCTATTGTAAAAACCAACCAGCCATTGCCCATCCCATCACCATACAAATGCTTCCCAGCAATCAGTTTAAATAAAAAAGAAAGAAACACTTAATTTCCAACCGGTACCCGAGCTCCTTGGATGTGGTTCTTTACCTGAGAATCTCCTCTCTTTCACTGCTGCTGGTGGTAATGCTCTGTGGGTTGGGCCTGCTGCATTTCTGGCCTAAAAGCCAGCCTGAGGGTTGGTTCTTCAGCTTGCCACTAAGTCAGAGGGGGGAGGAACAACAACTCCTTTCTCTTTGGGACTAAAAGGTAAGTTACAAACCATTTTCTTATCATTAGGGCCTCATCTTTGCAGTCAGCTCCCTTGTGACAGAGCCTTTACCAGCCATAGGGAACCTCAGGCTTGAGCACTCCAGAGCTGCTAATGAAGCAGCAGATGCTTTGTTCCTCTCAAAGTGGGCTATAAATGATAATAACAATGACAATAATGATGATGAGGCTAATAAAACACAACTCACCAATTTCTGAGGTTATTTCCTCCCATTTAAAGGACTGAGGGCATCTGGGTGCATGGCTACTGATTCCTGTAACTGCACTTGGGAAAAGCAGCCCTCTCCAGCCCTATTCCTGCTGCTAAGCTCCAAAACACACTAAGTGAAGCACACAGCCCACCCTGCCACACTGCAGCAGTGGTAGCTGTGCAGTAATGATGTCTGGAAGCAAGAGAGGAGCAGCACTCAGTGTGCAACAGCTGTAAGCTAACAGTGGTCTCTACAGAGAAGCTGTTTCTATTGCCTTTACCTACCTTGAGATACACAATGGCCTCCCACAAGCACCACTTCTATAAGGAGACACAACATGAGCTGCATCTAGAAGCTTCCCAGGCAATGCAGTGATTTGATGCCCCAGGCACCTGCAGTCAATCACTGCTGATGGCAATACCGGGACGAACATGTTCAGCAGCAGCTGGAACTGGCTCCAGAAGGCCATTTTAGGTCACTTAACAGTAGGTCTGGTACAAAGCAGGGGCTCAGATTTGGTCCTTGGTTGTGCCAAGCAAGTCCAACACCCATCATAAAATGAAAGCATGGCTCCTACGGGTGTTAGTTTTGCCTCTTCCTCCCCCTTCCTGCCTGCCCCACTTCCCATCTCTGCACTCCCCCTCTATCTTAAGACCCTCGGATAAAAGAACTTGTACTTCCCCTTGGCTCCTGCTCCAGGAGTTGAGGCTGAGCCCTGTGCTACTGAAACCAGCAGCTTTTAATAAGGGCTGTTTATTACCAGTGCTGAGCAGTTTCACTGGTGCCAAACCAGAACGGGTGGAAAACAGCTTTAAGGTCCAAGCGGTGCCTCTGGTGCATCACGGCCAAGTCCTTGGTGGCACCCAGGGCTGCCCTCCCAGCTCTTACCACGGCTCCAGGCCCCGGCTGTGTGTGCTGCAGGGTGGGTGCTGTGGTACCAGCAGCTTGGAGCGGGCTCAGTCATCATCAGAGAAGGCCAAGTCCTCCACAACATCCTCATCTCCCTGTGCCAGCAGCTCGAGGTCGGCTCGGGACATCCTCTGCTGGGATCCCTGTGGAACACGGGCGCCTTCCCGGCCTTCCTCTGCTGGGGAAGGAGAGGGAGGGCTCAATCCTGCTGCACTGGGAACAAGGCAACTTCACTGCTAATTAATCCCAGCCCCTCATTAATGTATTTGTGCTGCTGCAGCTCTCAGAGAGCAGGAATGCTCTGCAGGGAGTGATGGGAGACCTGAGTAACTGCTATGCCTGAGGCAGAGACAGAGAGTAAGATCCAAGGGGAACATGAGTGCTTCTAAACCTTCATCCCTCATGGCTCAGGTCAGTCTTCCTCGCTAGAGAAGCCAGGCTGGGAGTGAAGGGCTGCAGGAAAGGAGCCTCCCAATGTAAAACTAACCCCATGCTCCCTCCCTTCTGAAATGATGCTTTAATAGCGGGGAGCACAAGTGAGAACTGGTTTCCGGGGACAGTCCCCATTCCCAGTGCCCTTCCTTCTCATTCCACTGGGAGCATGTGCAGAGCTCTCCCCTCAGGTTCTGGCGGGCTGGAGGCTGGGAAGCTGACACCAGCTCCTCACTGTCTCATTGCCTGACCAGGCTGCGTGTGTGAGTGAAGAGCACAACAGAAACACTCAGCACACACAGTCTGAGACTTGGGAAGGGTGCCTCTGCCCCATCCCAGCCCGATGGATGGCTGGAAAAGTGCCACAGGCCAGAAGCACCTGGGCTGGAACTTCACTGCAGCTAGGCCGGGTATCCAGGAACAAGGAGACTCAGAAACTGGCTCTAAAGCTGCATTAGGGCTGAAGGAAGGGAGGCTCAGAGTTCCTGCTCCCCCCAGGCACCATTCCTTGGTGCTTTTCCTCCTGAATACTCCAATAGGCAGCAAGGGGAAACTTTCCCCCTTGCTCCTTCACAGCACTGTCAGAACATGCATCCAACACCCATCTATTCTGGGCGCTGAGGTTTGGGCGTGCGTGCCAAGCCACAGCCATCTGCCACGCTAAATCAGGCACGCTGTGCTCTCGCTTGGCCTCCTTCCCCCTTCCTGCTCCCCAAACTAGTACAGGAAGGCAGCACAGAGCAGCTTTTGTGGCCGTCCCTGCACCCCATGGCCTGTGAGGAGCAGACCCTGCTGCTCCGACACAAAGGGTGAAGGAAGTGGCACCCAAAGGAGCACCCTTGGCAGGGTCAGTTTCTGTCTGCAGCTTAGCACTTGGGGACTTGGCAGACAGGGGCGAGCCTGAGCTGCTCTGCTGGGTGCTGAGCAGGCTCTTGGCTGCCTGTGGTGCTGTGCAAGGGCTGGAAGGGGAGGATGCTCTCTCCTCAGCTGCACCAAAGCCTGGTTTAGCACCCACAGGGCGCTGGTGACACATCCAGTGGCTTCCTCAGTACCTATTTAGCTGGTTCTGGCCTGCAAGAACATGGAGCTGGAAACCTCCTACCTTGATGCCCACTGCTCTGAGCAGTACCTCCGGTTAGCAGGTACTGACCTGCAGAAGCGATCAGGATTAGTAAGATGAAAACATTAAGGTGAAAAGAGGGGAGACTGAGATGAGCTCTTGGGGTCTGAGGACCCCCAGATGCAGCAGGATGTGGGCAAGGTCTCCCCCCAGTCCCATCCTGGGAGGAGCAACTGAGAAGCAGCAATCAAAGGGTTACCCATAGCCCAGGCACTGCTCAGATGAGTGCACAGCACCTCCATCCCCATGGCTGAGTGACCTGCAGAGAGCCTTGGAGCAAGGCCCGGTGCCCTGCTGGGGGGGACTGAACTTCAGGAGCTTGTTTGAGCCTCTCTGCAGGAGGCTCCTGAGAAGACATGAAAGGCACTGGTGGGCTGGTGGAGCAAGGCCTGCAAAGACCTTAACCCTTTTGCTCTCAGCATCAGCTCAGCTCTCCCTGTCCAGGTTGTGTGTTTCTGTGTGTAAGAGTCCCTCCTGACACCCTGCATCTCAGAACACAAGAGATGGTGCCTTTGTAGAGGAGCCTCAAAGTGCAGAAGAGCCCCTTCCCCATTGCCTGACTGCGCTACTCACCATCTGAGCCACTGTCGTCTTCCAGTTCCTCCTCGTCCTCCTCAATTTCATACCTTCCTTCATCATCATCATCATCCTCACCATATTCCTCGCTGCTTGCTTCTGAACTGTCATCTGCGGCCTGTTTGGCTTTGCCTTTACCTGCAAGTGATGAGAATGGTGAGGTGAGGAGCAGCACGCAAGCACACACAGGCAGTAGACATCAAGTATGTGTGTTCTACCATCCCAACACTCAACCTCAGGAGTACTAAAGGGGAAACAGACCATATCTCTCCAATAGCATTGCACCAAGGCCCAGAGAAGGATGTGTTCCATGTGCTAAAGGCCAGCGCCCAGTTGGAGACATCACCTCAGAAGCACTTCACAGCATTTTCCTGCTAAAGCCCAGGATTTGCTGCTGTTATGGAGCACCATTGGTGCAGCACCCAAGCTTGGGATGAACAGAGAGATGGGAAAGCTGGAAGAGCAAGACAGAAGAGCACAATGACAAGAAATGGGCTACTGAATAGACATGGGAAAGGAGGAGGAGAAAGTCACAAAGCTGAGACCACAGAGGGCTGGTTCCACTGAGGAACAGTGCTGCACATCCCCACCTTCACAGTTACATGTAACTGAAAACAGGGGTCTGGTCCAGGGCATCGCTGTAAACCTCTCTTAGTTTTATTCCCTCTGCTAGTGAGAACAAGGTCTAGGAACAGATATTGCTGCAAATTCCTTCTGGAGATGGATAGCCAGGGCCAAGGGAGCCTTGGGAGGAATCCCCCGCCCCTGAGCCTCTGGAACCAGAGCATTTTTGCCCCTGTTGAGCTCACTGCAGTGGAGAAGGGCAGAATACAGAGGGAGCAGAAGAACCAGCTGCTCCTTGCCTGCTCCCTGAGCTAGGCCCAGCTCAGTGCTGCAGGGAGCCTCCCTTGCTCCCAAAGCTGCCAAGGAAGCTGTTTATTCCCCCCTCCTGCTTGCCAACTGTCTGTACATCTTTCCCATGGGCCCCACCATGGCATCTATTTTTTGCCCCATCCTCCCTCCTCAGCAGCTGACCTGTGTTACCCACTGAACTGGATACAGAGACATCAATAACGTGGCTGCAGCATTCCCAGCTCCCCCTCCTCACCCATCCATCAGCTCCAGCAGGATGCAGCCTCCCTGTCACTGAGGCACCAGAAGCTCCATGTTATGGAGAGAGGAAACCTGCATCCATGTGGAGATGGATTGCAGAGCCCATCACTGCACCACATCACCTTGATGGGCACCTGAGCAGCTCAGGCAACACCGAGGGGCAGCTTCTCATCCATTAAACAGCAACTGCACCAACAGATCCAGCTACAGCTCATCTGAGAGTAGCCAGAGGAGGCCAGATGTGGGCAGCGATTGGGTCTGGGTCATTCATTTGAGCATCTGCCCTTTTCCTCCTCACTCTACCCCTTTATCCTCAAGCTGCCAGCCCACAGCAGGGATTTCACCACTATAAGAAGGCCCATGCTTATTCTGCTTGGGAAATGACAGTGTCTGACCTCTCCTTCCACAGCCCTGGCATTAAATTGCTGTAATATAATTACATGAGGGATAAATGAAGCAAGCTGCTCAAGTTCATTAGAGGCACAGCAACACCTAATGTGGACACAGCACTCATTACAGCCGGGCACAGAGAGAGATGCTGCAGCCACGCTCCCTCCTCGCCTTTAAGTGCCTCATGATGAGGCAGCCCAGCACCTCATCCTGAGCCATCAATAACCTCCAGGAGCCTTTCCTCGCAGGGATCTGTCAGCTGGTAAATGAGAGGAATGCATGAGCTTCCCCATCCCCATTAGTGACACAGTGATGGATCAAACCCATGCTCTGTCCTCCCCATCTCCCGGCTCCTTCTGCCCTCACCTGAGATGTGCCGACTTGATCCTGCCCTGTCAGAATCCACAATGTTAATGCCCACACTGATTCCCCCCATAGGAACCCCTCTGAATGTGCTCCCATTCCATACCACAGTGTCTGCTATTCTTTGGGAAATCTACTCTATGCTCTATTTAACTCCAGGGCAGTCCCAGTGGCCCCTCTGCCTGCTCCAGGGATTCTGTTCCAAGAGGACGATGCTGCTGCTCTTGGTCCCCAGGGGAAGAAGAGAGGGGCTGGTGGTCCCATGCAGGAACAGCACCCTGGCACCAAGGGCTATGGCAGCTGCAAACATCACCATGCCAGTGACCATTCCCTGCTGCAGTGCTGGGGCAGGATGCAGCACCTCTCCTTTCCCTGCTAAAGCATGGATGAGGATGGTAGAGGCAGGGGTGGACAAAGCGGGGGGATGCTCAGAACAGAAGGGAAGGTAATGCACAAGTGCACCAGTGCTGCTGGAAAACAACAGGATCATCCTCTACTTGCTGATGACCCCAGGAATGAATGATGGCAAACTCATTCACTCCCTGCTTGGGATTGGAAAGACCTTGTCAGAAGGCTGCTCTGCTGTGAGAAAAGGTCTTTGAGGTACGAGTTAGTCAATGAGTAAGATGTTTTGGCTGGCAATGGTTAACCCAAGGACTGTAGCTGCCCTCCAGACCTCACTTCCATAGGGATTAGGGACAGTGTAAACCCAAATCAACACTGCACTGATACAATACTTCATGTAACTCAGAAGAAAAGGTGAGGGGGGCTTTGGACAGCAGCTGAATAACAGCAAAGGGAGGATTTCCCTGCTGTCAGCAGCCAATTTTCCACTCTTGGGAATCTGGTCTGGATGTGACAGGCCAAAACAACTACAACACCCTAACCCAGGCAGCTCCGCCAAGCTCAGTGCTGTGGTTGGGAAGAGACGGGAGCCATTCTCACTGTGCCTCCATAGCCAGCATCCCACCAGAGAGCCAGAATGATGCTGCACCAGCAGCAGGGCCCAAAATCCAGACTTTTATGTAGTAACCATCAGGGGAAAGAGAATTTTCCAGACCAATCCTCACAGATTTAACCCGAGAGGATGAGCTACAGCAACAAACCAATGCAAGTACCTAGCAAGAACTTTTCTAGCAGGGAATTCCTTCCTTTCCAGTGGTGTCTCCCCTCCTCCTTCTTTCCAGGATCCTGGAACTGGCTCTTTCCAGTAAGAACTCTGAACAGTTCTGGGTGCTGCTGCTACTGAGGAGAGCATGGACACCTCTGGGTATGGCTGACCTTTCCAAGGAGCCTTCTGTTCTTTCCCACATCAACCTTGGCATTCCAAAACCATGCCCCTGCTTCCATTCCTAGAGCAGGGAGGGCATAGCCCACCAGCTCCACCTCTTCCTGCCCATGTCTGGAAGTAGTGTTGTGTCAGAAGGGCTTCCCAAATCCCCATGACACATCAATGTCACAGATACTTTCATAGCACCAACCTGTCTTGGAACAGGTCTCTCCCTGTCAAGGAGGTCAGCATCACTGGGCAGTCTCAGCTACATTCCTTGCTTTACAGCTGTATTCCTTTCAACAGCAAACTGAAGCATTGGCTTCTCTGACTTCCATCTGCAGCCAGCCCTGACAAGTTACTGGATGCAGAGCAGGGCTGAGAACATCTCACACCCCAAGACATCTGAGAACATCTCACACAACAAGAGCTCATTGTATGCATCTCCCAAGACACAGGCGCTTTTCCCAGCCTCCCTGTTCCCTATCCCTTTCCCACTGTGGAGTCACACCACAGCCTGGAGGGGACTTCACCCTATGCTATAGTGCAGACCCAGTGCTGTCTCCACCAAGTGCCTCAGGCGCCATGGTGGGGCTGAGCACAGTTGCTCCTTGAGATGGAAGCTGCCTTCAGGGCCTGCTCCCTGCCTCCAGAGAGCACCCTGCTGGGAACAAAGGCTGTGGAGCAGCAGCTGACCCAGGAATGCTGGATGGCAAGGGCAGCAGTGAGTAGGTACCACAGCTCTGGGACACACACATGGAGCAGGGATGCCCTTTGGCATCACATGGAACTCAAGTCCTCACTTCCACTCTCTTCACAATGTATGTCAGGCCCTTAAAGCTGTCAAAGAACCTCATGGACAAGTAGCACAAGCACATGTAGGGGGTGTATATTCATCACAGATATGCTCCATTAGGATCCCAATGGGTATTTGGAAGTCTATCAGTCCAAGAAACCTCTCAAATGTACATAAATGTACATGTGCCTCCCAGGAACGGGAGGCACAGAAAGAGATCCTGGTTTACCCTGGACCACAGCATCCTGCCTTCCAAGCTGCAGTTACCACTGCCCTTATAAAAGCCACTGATTCTTCCAAGGCACTGACTCATGCAGCAGACAGGACAACCCCAGACCTCAAGGATCTATCTCAGCAACTCATTTTGATGCCATACTGATCTCTCAGCCATGTGCTCACTTCTGCTCTCCCCCTATTCTTTGCTGGGTCACCTAGCTCCAACCTTGAGCTTTCCAACCCTCTCCTCCTCTTGTGAGGGAGACATTGGTTCTGTGTTAAGCCTCAAGGTTTATTCTCATGCCTTACAATGTGCACATGGACTTTATCCATAGGTTAAATCTCCAAAGAGGAAAACTCAGTGTTCCTCCAAGTCACGCTACTGTGGATGGCCCAAACATCCCACATCACGAACAGAACACCTAAGTTTGGCCTCAAATCACATCAGCTTCTCAGGCAGGTTCCACAATTTACTGTGGCCCTCTCGTGGTCACAGCCAGAGAGTGACATAACTCCATTCTCCCTACAGACCCTTTCTTGGCTTGTCAAGAACACTTGCAACATCAGTCATTATCAAACAAACCAATCAGAAGTGCATGGAAAGAGAGAATAACCATTCCTCCATCAAAGACCCTTGTTCTGGTAGCCAGGCCCTCTGGTAACTCTTGTTTGCACTGATGTAGACAGCAAAGACTGCTGTCTGCTAGAATGGTCTTATTCCTCTTCTATTGGTGAGGAAACAACACATGGATTTCTCCACTCACTTTTTATGTTCTCCAAGGTGAAACTTCAGCCCAGAACCTGGACAAGAAGGAGAACTCACTCTTTGGGAATTAGGATATGAACCTATGGTTGCTAATTTGAAGCCTTTGAAAGCAGGCTCTGTGTTCAGCCAAACATCCCCCAGTTCTTGGGCTGTGATGCTGAAGTCAGTGTCTGTGATAAAGTGCTAAGAGGAGGAGAGACTATGGGTCACGTATAGAAAAGGTTAATGCAGGAAATAGGGCTTTATTTATAAAGTAGAGCTAGAGAAGGATAGAAGTCTCCTAACCACCTCTTGTCATTTTAAAATGCCTCCAAAACGCATCATCATCCTGTGCCTTCTCCTTAACAGAGCATCTTTTGAACCAAGCAAGGCCAGCATGCACCCCATTAGGGCAAGACCATATTGACTCACATCATTGAGGATTCTGCACAAGGAGAAGGCATACCCAGCCCAGCCCCATACCTTTTATAGGGAATCCAGCATTCTCCTCATCAGAGTCACTGTCCAGCTCAAAGAGGTCCTTGAATTCCTTCTTGTCTTCCTCCTTTCTTTCATTTTGCTTCTTACGTTTGATTTCTGGGAAGTTCAAGTCTTCAAGCTGGGAAAAACCAAAGCCACCAGTAAGAACAACCTTAATTTGTACTTTTAAACCTAAATCACTGAGCTTAGACACAGGAACTTGGCTGTGCCCAGTATGGGTAAGCCACGCTGCCAAAAACAGTTGGGTCTGCCTGCTGCCAACAAGGAGAGCCACAGCTTTGTGAGCCCATTACAAAGGTGACTGATACATGCAAAGCACCACTGCTCTATTGATCTTTACCTAATTAACTACTTTTGCTAATGGGCCATCTACTGCTGATACCTTAGCATGGATAAAAATGATATAGATGTATCCAGCAATGAATCCAGCTGTCCTAGATCTCTGGACTCAAAGCCATGCATCCATGTGAGCTTGGTCAGCCAAGCACAATGAAGCCAGACTGGGCTGGTCACCTCCAACCCCAAAAGCTCTGACAGCTGAGCACAGTTAAATGTCAAGGTGCTGAAGAAGTCTACACCATGGTTACCCCTTATGAAGATCAATGGGCCAAGAGCCTTGCTGCTGCAGCAAGGCCAATATCAATGCCATTAAGTACTTGCAATTGACACCACCTCAGTGCTCTTTACACCTCTCCGGAGGGGGATTAGGAGGAGGATTTACTTGCAAGGGCTCAGGCCAGCAGGGCAAAGATAATCAGAATGCAAATTGAATCCCAAGTGCTCTGTGAGCATCAGCTGCCCTGCCCGTGCCTGGCTGCACACCTCCTGGGAAGCACTCAGGCATTAGCACACATTAGCTTGCTTGGAAACACTCACCCTGTGAGTAATAACTCATTTGTTCTCTTCCCACCTATCAGACCACCCCTCAACATGCTCCAACTCTCCCATGAGCTTCCCCCCCAGCAGGAATAGCCCACAGAGCAGTCTCTCAGCAGAGAGGAAGAAAGACAGAAGAGGGATAGAGGGAAGAGACAACAGGAGCCAGGAGATGCTCATTGCTCCTGCAGCCAATTCCAGCAATTTCTCCCAGCCCGTTTCACAGTGATGGTCCCCAGCTGGGCAATATTGATTGTGGGAGCTGAGCACTTACAAGCAATAACCTGCAGCACCAGGATGGAAAGTCAGAGGCTGGCTGGAGAAAGGGAAAAGGGAGCAAATCCCCAAGCAGTATTTGCTCTTTTCCACTCTGAGATGCCTTTCCATCCATTTCCCCCCCCATACCACGAGACCTGTGTGCTGGGGAGGTGCATGAAGAAAGCAGCTTGTTCCAAACAAGTCTGTGCATGCCAGAGGAGAGCCCTGGGAAGCTAAATGCAGCAAAAGCAACCCAGAGTCACTGCCAAAGTGCCTTCAGCTGACCTAAGCTGTACCCATCCATTTCCCTAGGGTGGTTTATATAGCTTCAGCAAGCTCCATCATGGAGCAAGGGACCTTCTAGGGTGAAAACGTTTTCCTTAGCCCCTACCAGTTCTAATGGACCAGACAGGTTGGTGCTGCTCTCCTCTCATTTGCTCTGGCATGGAACTTTAATTATCCCTGTCACAGGCAGCACCTTTGGGCCCTCTTCTGTGCCCAGAGCCATGCTACCTGCAGGGTCCTGGCAGCTCTCACTCTACAGCAGTTAAACAGGAGTCCAGCTCTGCCTAAGCAGGAAACATTTGAGCTTAAAAGCATCACAAACAGAAGCAGAAACCCAGTTCTGACAACAAACAACTGCTGCACCAACTGCCCACATCTCTTCTGGCTGGTCCTGTTCTCCAGTACCGTGGTCATTCCCAGCAGCAGTAAATGGAACACACAAATCATGTAAGGTCTCATCCTCCCTCCTCACCCATCCTGAGCAGGGTATGTACAGCAGGGAGCAGAGGCTGTTAGCTGAGACTTCCCTGTATTTTCATACTGCCTAGGAGAAGTCCCCATTTCCAAAGCAGCTCACAGTTCTGGATGCCATCAGGATTGCTGGAACTCAACCTGAGCACATTAAAAAGGACCTGGTGTTAAATCGTGCTGAGTTGTGCTACCTCCAACTTCCTGAGACCCCACAGAAGTGCCTTTGAGATGGGCACCTTGAAATAAAGGCACCAGAAAACCCTTCTAGCAATAGGGATCATAAAGCACAGGAATGAGACTTGTACTGAGCCCAGCTCACAGATACAGCCTGTGCTCATCACCCTGTAGCACTAATCAGGTAATTTGGGGGCCAGCCTTTTAATCCCCAGCTAAGGGGTTACCATCTACTGAGTCTCATGAAGCTGAGTAGCCTACATCCCGTTAAAAACCATTGGGAAAAGCAAATGGAATGGGCATGCAGGGTCAGTGCTGTTACAGAAGACAAGCTGCAGCTCCCAGCAGCTCAGAGCCAGGCCTATTTTTGCTCTTATTACTTTTTCTTCCCCCCGAATGGCTGCTAATGGGACATGGATTTTCCCAGCCCTAATGGGCCTCATGGTGTTCACTCTCCTGCTGGGGCTCACAATGCTGCATCATTAAGCTAGCAGTCCCCACCGAGAGAGACAACAGCCCCATTCACCAAGCAGAGCTGCCAGGCAGCCACAGGCCTTGCACAGCCTTGTCTCTCTGCAGTTGATCTGTTCAGCCCCCTTTCTCCGTGAGAAACCAAGGCCCTGTCACCACCCTTCAGGCTTTTGGTTTCAGAAGTCACCCTCTTGAGCCCTGCTATATGAAAGCGAAGACCCTTAAAGGGAGATCACCACCTCAACATCCCAGACACCCCAAGGAGCTGCAGCTCCCCATCACTTCTTGCTGTTTCTTAGTCGTGTCATGTCCCCCCTCCTCAATTTCCCTTCTGCAAAGGCCACATTCTGCTGGCTTTGCACAGAAAACCAGAGTGCTTTTTGTTCCCTCTATGGCTGCTGCAGGGACCCTCAGCCTCATCTCTGGCTGGTACACAATCCTCAGTGTTTCCAGGCTGTCCCAGGTGTTCTCCTTCTCCCTGAGCCAATCATCCTCACGGCCCATTGATTATTTTAATTGTTCCCCACCATACACTGGAGGCACCAATTACGTCTATTTCCTGCTCCCTGGCCAAGAGCCTGGCTCAGCCACTTGCACTGCATTAGCATCCAGACAGCTTTCCTTTAGACTCCTAATGTAGGCAAGCTCCCACCCCCAGCATCCTGGAGCACGGTGCCATGAGGAGCCTTCCCCTAGGCAGGAGATGTGGGAAACAGCCCCTGTCCAGACAGCAGCTCCCACCTCACAACCTCACAGAGGGGAGATAAGAAAACACAGAACTCATCTCTGATATTCCCTTGGCATCTTCTCCTCCCTGCTTTCCTGCAGTTAGGATCTAGCAATCACATTCTGCAGAGCTGGAAAAAGAGCTAGAGGCCCCCACAAGTTTAACCCACTCTGTTTCACAAGACATGATGCAAACTGCCCAAAGCAATGTGAGAAGGTCCATGACTGCACACATGGAAGAGGAACTCTGGGCACCACAGTCTAAGCTTCACATGCTTGCTCCCAAAGTACCATCCACTGGAGCTATTGCTCAGACAGTATCAAATCTGTTACCCAACCTACCCCTGCCACTGCACACTGTTCTATCACTTCTTCAGCTTCCTAGCCTTGAATTACAAAGGCTGCTGTACCAATGGCTCTTGAACTGCATGAGCCTAAACACAGAGGGTAATTTACCATAGTACTAATTGTTTCTGTCCCACCTATCCTCTGTCAACCTGGGCAAATGAACAGGCTACACGCAGGGGACACTCCTAGAGGTCCCAGCAAGACAAATCCATAGGGAGCTGAAGGCACCAGCTAGGCTGCTGTCCAGCCTATGCATGCAGGCAGCTCAAGCCCATTTCAGCTCACACCAGTGGAGCTGGGTTTGATGAGCCACAATCCTGCTGCTAGGAATGGCTCTCTTGTCTTCCCATAGCACAGATGATGTTCAGTAAGTTGGGTATTCCATCCTTACCCTTTCTTTGCCACTGATTTCCAGTTGTATCTCCTTCTCTCTCAGCTTCTTCCATTGAGTGTAATACTTGGTCAGAGGTGTCCCCTCCTCTTTGACTTGCTTCTCCCATTGTTCCTGGGGAAAGAAGGAGGCAAATGTAAGGAAGGTTTTCAAAGCAGCTTTCCAATACATTTGGCAAATGCAGGGATTCAAGAGCGGAGGGCAAGATCCTTTCCCAAACCACATTTTCCCAATTTCAGGGTAGGAAATTGGCAACCATGACTAAGAATGGCAATAAGGACTAAGTGTGAATCACCTATGGAACTCTCCTTAGGAAAAAGCAATGCCTGGGCACTGCAGGGGAATCCAAGAAAGCCAGAAGATGAAATGGGCAGCCAATGGATACCAATGGCACTGAAGGAAGTTCTCATAAAGGAACATCTATATGGTGGTGTATAGAGTGTCTTAGCTTATGGAAGAACACCAAACTGGAACGTGGGATCACAGATTCCTATTCTCCCTTATAGAAGAGGCCTGATGCTCAGAATGGCTGTGAACTGACAACAGTGCCTCTTATAATCAGCTCAGTGACTTCTGGTGTCCAGTACTGCTATCTTGGCCTTGGATCTCCACTTCTCCTCTAGCTCTGGTGGGAAGACACTGACACAGAAGTCAAATCAAGCCTCCTATAATGCAAAAGGAATGACTTCAACTGAATCCTGAAGGCAGGAATCAAAGGGACATACCAGAGGATCTATCAGAACAAAACACATCCCCCTGCTCCTTCAATGAGGCATTTGATCACCTGAGGAACCTCACACAAGCATTTACAAGACCTAAGTATCAGGGATGTCTGAGTGCCTGTTCTACAGTCAAGTGGTTCTTCTTCTTGAAACAAACATTCCCCTGCAGGGTCTCAGACTCATCCCAACCTTGGGAAGGCAGAGCATGAGGAAGTGCTGCTCCTGTTTCTGCTGTCCAAGCAGGCAGAATAAGCAGGTGAAGGTGGGAAGCAAATGAGATGGTTAAGAATTCCTTTATGCTTCAATCATTTGGCATGTTGGTGCTGAAGGGGGAGGGGAATTATGTCATATTAAAAGCATTCTTCTTAAGCTGCCAATGTCTCTTTAACTTAAAACCCACAGAGAACTGTACCTGTTCACTGGATTACCACAGTGCCCAGAGCCTTTGATCACCCCACAGTAAAAATGGAAGCAAAGACATGACATACAAGTAGGAACTGTAACATGCAAAGGAGCAATAGAACAAGGGTTAGCACAGATACACTCAAAGATCAACACAGGTACAAAAGGAGTACCCTGGATCCAGGGCTAAGAACAAATCCAGAGCTGAGGGTACACAATGCTTCTGTTTGAAGGTGGGAACTAAAGGCCAGACCATCTTCAGGGCAGAAAACACAGCAGCAGAACTCAAATCAACTGTTTCTGGAGAGCTGAGCCCCAGAATCAGGGAGCTGTGGTGTGCTGGCTGCAGTATGTGACCCAAGGCATGAGAAGAAGCAGTGCAGGAATAAGATAGAGTTTTTGGATAGCAGCACAGGGCTCTCAGCTTACACCAACAAGCAAGTACCTAGTATATACTGTGGAGTGAAATACATCATTCTATGCCATCTCCTGCTTTGGCCCATCACTGGGAGAGAAGCAGACATAACATGTGGTCCCGGTAGCTGGCACCAGGAGCTGAACCCTGGCAGTTAAACAGTGACCAGCTTGTGTCACCTGCGCTCTAATAGCACAGAACCTATTTACGCATCCCACACCAGGCCCTATCTATACTGCATAGAGCCAAACAGGCCCTTGCTGGTAATCACAGGTCCCAGACTGTCCCATGGGACTGCTTGTATCTCAGCTCCAGGTCTGCAGGGCTGGAGCCTGTGTTTCCTCCCAGGCAGGCTGCCTGTGAGCAGAGCTGATGTACTGCTGACTCCAGCAGCACTGGCGAGCCCAGACGCCAGCCAGCAGACAGCAGAGCTTCCCTGTCAATCTGACCCATCACTATGTGGGCAAGAGGAGCAATTCCCAAGGAGGACAAAGTCACCCCATTTATACAGCAGGCTCCTATCAGGCTGCCAGCTGCAATCAGGCAATCTGTTCATGCTGCTTGGGATGGACAGCTTCTGAGAAAGGCTCTTCTTACAGAGGGCAAAAGTCTATTTGTTCTGTCTGATACAGCTCTTTTGGTTTTAAAGGCAGCTGAAACCCAGAGATAAAAAAGACCATTAAAACACTCCCATCTTTCTTGTTAGAACACCTCATGAAAGAATGGATGCCATCCCACCCATTCACTGCTTCGGCACCATTGTGCTATCAGGCAACACCCAGCAGGGCTCAAGCCCACATCACATGTACCAAAGATCATCCCCCGTCCTCCAGAACACCCTCCCATCTGGTATGTGAGATGGGGATGAACTCAGAAGATCTGGAAAACCCATGGAAACAAGGCAATACTTTCCATCAGCTCATTCCCTACACTTCACATCACATTAAGCACCACAGCCCACTGGCCTGCACTGCTCTTAAATGAAGGTTCCCCAGCTCAGGGCAAAGCTGTGACACAGCTCAGCACACACTGCAGCTCCTTCTCCTTCCCTGTATTTTTAGCCTGCCAATCCAGGGCCCACACCAGTGTAGACAACCCTAAAATCACAGCTGCACATTATGCATTTGGATTCCACTTCAGCTGCAGGCTCTGCTTTCTTTGGCTCCCCTCACATTAACTATTACAGTGACCTATCAGTACTCTCAAAAAGCACTGACCCTCAAATATTAACCTGCTGCTAACAGGGAAAAGAGAAGTTCTCAATCTTAAAATTACATGGAAGAAGTCAGGCTGGACACATTTGGTGTGCTTATCCCTCCTTACCATGGTTCCTGGGGTGCACAGAGGGATCCTTCCACGTTAAGTTAACACTGCACCATCATGCTCCCCTCCACTGCACTAAGTTCAATTCTCAGGCTGTGTCTTTAAAATTATATATAAATATATATTAATTATATGCATTTTATATATCTATACCCTTAGGTAAAATCCAGCTTTCTAAAGTGTGCCCAGTTCTCTCATTCCCCCCACGAAAGCCACATTTCAGCACACTACATGGAAGAATTAGCTCTGAATTTGGAGCTCCATTACAATGAAGCAGGCACAAATGCATGCATGTGAAAACCAGAAAGCATTTGCTTTCAATTGCTCTTGCTGGCAAGGGGCACATGCAAATACCTCTTCTTCCTTCAAATACCTCCCCTTTCCCTTCCCTTTTCTGGCAGTGTTTGCTGATGAGAAGTGCCAATGCCCCACAGATCTTGGAGACAGGCTGGCAAACTCAACCCAGACTTCGAGGGACATTCCAAACCATTCTGGGAAGCCCATCTCTGTGGGAGTTATGGCCCTTCTTAAGAATCTGCATCATCTGCTTGCAAAGATGTAGGAGGAAAACACAGGGGCACAAAAGAGAAGCCACCATAGCTCTTCCACCCCATGGAAGTACCGAGAGGACTGTCTGCTCCCAGGAGCACTGATATCCCATTAAGTGAAGGAAGAGAAAGGCTCCCTCCTCCCACAGCACAACAACCGTAGATGTAAAACACAGATTGCACAGGCAATCCTCCCTGAGCAGCACTTCACACTGGTGCTCCTCTATCCCCTTAAAAGGCAGAACATCCATCTCCAACCAGGCTTAGCAAACTGATGCCTGCTTCCCTTAACCCTCCTCCTGCCTGTTACCACCCTTCCAGAGTCAAAACTGCCTGATGCCTGCTGCTGAGCCACCCAGACGTCCCTGGGAAAGCAAGTGCATCAGTGTCAACTCAAGATCTCCAGGCAGCAAGACGTTAAAAGAACCACTTAGTTGACACAAGGGACTGCAGCCAGAGCTGCTGGGAAGAGCAGACAGTGGCTGAGTTGTTGGAAATCCACTTTTATTCAGCCAACGACTTCCCCAGCTCATCTGCTTCATGGAGAGTCCCAGAGGGTGCAATCTCTGCCTCTGCAGAGCGGGTGGGTGGTCACAGCATTGCCTGTAACAAATACAAAGCCACAAGAGCCTCACCACTTCACTCCAGACGGGAAGTGTGATTCCTTCAAGCAAAACAGGGCAGCCCAGAATGGCATTTACAGAACCAAATTAGACACTCAGACACTTCCAACCCAGGTCCATCAACCCCTTAATGCCAGAATAGTGCTGCTGGGAACTGGCACTGATATGCCAGGATTTTAAAGGCTAATTTTCCTGCAGTCCCTGCATCTTAGTGACTGAGGACAAATTAGTCTGTGTTGCAACTGCTGCTCCATGCTCAGCTGCATTCCAATAGGTGCAGCTTTCCAATGATGCAGAACTGAAGACTTCCCAATGATACCGTGTGGACAGAGACTACTCTGACCCATCAATTACCTTGCAGACAGAGACACTTTTGCATCAATCCTGCTAGGAAAGGAAAGCCAAACCCACTACTTCCTCTCAGTAGTTCACCTACCGTCAGGCTTACAAAGGCTGCTGTGCTGGCTAAAATGCAAAGCTGAAATGTCCAACACAAAGGACACACAAAGCTTCATTAAAACACTTCCTTCCCTTTGGCTTCATTTACATAGGGCCTGGATTTCAAATACCTCAGAGTTTAGGTCAGGTCAAGAGGTCCCCAAAGAATTCCAGGCTGGTTTGGGTTAGAAGGGATCTCAAAGCTCATCCAGTTCCACCCCCTGCCACAGGCAGGGACACCTTCCACTCAAGCAAGTTGCTCCAAGCCCCGGTGTCCAACCTGGCCTTGAACACTGCCAGGGATGGGGCAGCCAAGAAGGATGGAGCAAGGCAAAAGGGAAAAGCTCCAACAAGCACACGGAAAGGAATGTGCTGATAATATGCTACATCATCCCCAGGAGGACCTGGTTCAGAGCAGGCAAACTCCAGGAGCAGGGAAAACAGGGAGAAAGGCAGCATCTCTCAGCCTGTTAAGCCAGATGGCCAACTATTAGCTAACACACCCTCTAATACACTGTTTTCTAGCTGTGTTACAGTTCATTTCCTAAGACAAGAGGGGGGCCTCCATCATCACCAGAGGCAACTCTTCTTCATAAGGTAGAATCCTAATGTTTAATTCAACTACTCCAGAGGCATTAAGAACCACCCAGATCCAAAGCAACTTTTCTAGGTGTCAGATATGCTCAGCATTTGCTCTGCAGGCAGGATGCTTAGGCTGCAGAGAGAATACACCAACTGCAACTGCAGTGCAAGATGCTTGATGACTGTTCTTACGGCTCATAACTTCCCTGATTCTATAGCTCTGTCTCCACAAGGGCCCAGGAAAATGGGGAAAGGCTTGCCTCAGGATCCTAAACTGCCAGATATCAGCCTGCCAATGGCTTGGTTTTACACTGTGGGAGTCTGGTCTCTACAGACTAGGAGTAAGCACCACTCTTACAGAGGCAGCAGAATCCTCCTCATCACTTCAGGCACAAACTGGCAGAGGAACAAATGATGAAAACCAAGAAGCTTCTCATCAAAGATGCCCCAGCAAAGCAAGGCACTTTCCATGCATGTCTGTGCGTTATTAATAACAGAAGGCACATAACAGAAAGCAAATAATAGAAGGGCACTGTTTATGGACTCTACCACTAGGCTCTTGCCAGCTACAGCATCAGAGCCCTGCTGTGTCCAGTTGTTTGTGAACATCTGCCCCACCTCACACCCTCTTGTTTCCATGATCCCATTGTCCTCCCTCCCTCTGTCACTGGCCCAACCCCAGCAGCAGCAGTCTGTCTCTTTCCAGAAAGCCCAGATGGAAGGAGCAGGCTCACCACAGCCTCCTTGCTGGCTACACCAAAGGCAGCTTTCTGACGCCTGCTGGAGATGTAGGCAGAGTTTTCCTGCAGTTTCTCCAGGAGCTGTCGGATAGGCTTGCAGTAGTTGGCAATCTTGCATTCCTTCAGGAAGGATTTTAGCTGGGAGGAAGAAAAGGAGAGCAAGAATGAAAGCAATGTAATCATTTCCATAAAGAGATCCCACCCCCAGTGACAGCATGGGGCACCTCTTCCCTTCGCTTCATACCATACTCCAATGTACCACCCTTGGGGTCCTGCTACCCTGGGCTGGGAGGATGCAGTGACAGGCCAGATGTTTGCACAGAATCCAGCTCAAACCCAGCTCTTTGCACCTTTTAACACTACTTCATTCTGGAAAAGAGTTATCAGTGGAATTCAAGCAGCCAGCAGGAAATAAAGCCTGAGCTCTCTTTGGCCTCTGCTCCTAGATGGCATCATAGCTGCAGTATCACTGTCTCCTGCTCAGCCAAATAGGATGAGGGACTGTGGACCAGACACAGAGACAAAAATAACAGTGGATACGTGGATGATAGATGACCAAAAGAACAAGAAACTGGAACTTTCATCTCAGCTGGGACCTGCAGATGTTATCATGATAAAGGGTTTCTAGAAAAAGCATGGTCAGTGTTGGAATGGGAATACCAAATACAAGAGGCTGTGGATGAGACTGATGCTGGGCCTGGAGGCAGAGTTTGAGAAGAGACTTCAAATCGAGGTGGAAGTGTCTGTGGACTGGGTGTAAGAGTCTCTGTCACAGCACAGAGGGAAACTGGGTGCCGCTGCTGCAGGTCAGGACACATGGGTGACATGGGGTGAAGCTTGCTTTATGTCTGACTGTCCCAACCCAGCTCCAACTGGCACCACTGACTGTTTAAGGGTACAAACCCACACCCCCATCACACAACAATGTCCAAAATAAGCCTCTTTGTGGCAACTTGTGCAGCAGGTGCCTACAGAATGCCTTCTTTTAGACCTTACATGCAACCCTCAGGCCAAGAGCCGCTATGCCAGGAAAACACAAACCTTGTTACAGCCAGAAAGGGCAAGGACCATCCCACTCACAGAGAATGCGGCCCTGCTCTCTCTCTGCATCCAAAGCACTTCACTACTGTCAGACAAAGAGACTTCACTGCAAACAGAGCACGTTTTTGTGTTGCTTTCCTTTTTATCTCAGTTGTCCTCAAGCAAACCTCTTTTCTCTCTGCTAAAGATTTCCCCTCCCAATACAAACCAGCCTCCAACACCACTGCACTGTTCTGCCACCTCCAAAGTAAAAGCTGAGGAAGCAGTGGAATCTCTTGCTGACAGAAAGAGAGATGGGGATGTCCACATTGACTCATGGCTTGAATTCCAGTTTACTACAGTATCTGCTAACAGTTTTCACCAACTCCAAGACAAGCCTCTGGAGTGCTGCCCAAACTCTGCAGGCCAAGCTCTTTGTTAGAGCCATATATATATGTATACACACACACACACAAATATACAATGCACAGACACTTGATTTAGAGAAAGAGATCCAATAAGGCAAAAGATAATGGTTAACCACAATGGAACATTCATCTCAGCTGGGACCTGCAGATGCTATCATGATAGAGATGAAGGGTTTCTAGTCAGCAGATATAGTCCTGCGTTCTCTGCTTATGGCTTCAAATGTTCTGCCTCAAAACACAGAGCTGGAGGAAGATGATGTCTCCTCATCAAGCCTATATGGTGGCTTGATCTCACATGTGGGTAGGTATTAAATGCTGATCAAGAGGTGACAGTCACACCTAGCCCCTCTCTTGTCAGGACACTGCTTTCCTGGTGGGTATATTGCTGCAGCTCTGCTGTCTGCTACACACATGGAGAATGACCCCTATCACCTAACAGCACGGACTTCCCTTGTCCCTTTATCCCCAGCATACACCCAACCTGCCATAGTACATCCAACTTGGGAAAATGGGAGTTAAAATGAAAACTTTTACCTTTCCACAAGGCATCCAGCCCATCAAACAAGTACAGAGAAACCTTCAGCAAAACCATTCTGCTGGTGAAGACTGTCCTAGTCTCACCCCCCTCTTTCTAAACCATTCTTTTATAGGTGCTGCATATTTATCTCCACTGAGAGACGCATTTGTCATTCCATTTATCTCACTTGATCCCACCAGCTGCAGCCCCAGATCCATTCCATCCGCTGCCACATACATTATCATTTCTCTTCCACTGCAGAAGTGTCACCAGAAATCCTGCAAAATCTCTGCCTCTATCTGTGCAGTTTGGTGTCGGGTGCTTACTCTCACAGCCCTATGCCTCATTCCTTCTTCTTCCCCCCCTTCCTCCTCTCTCCTACCCCTGCAATCCCTCACAGTCCCACCACTGTCTGCCACAGATAGTAATGAAACATAATGAGACCTCAGTGCTGTGTTGAGGCAGGGAACACAACCAAGAAGGTAAAAGGCAGAGGAGAGAAAGGGACTCTGTGTGTGTCTTTTTCCACTCTGCCAAACACAACAGTTGTATCTCTGCAGAATAAAAGCAATCAGAACACATGTGTGTGTGCATATATATCATTAACATCTCACACTGGTTCCCAGCTAAGCAGCTCTGTGATTAGTGGGACCGATGCTGTCCAATTCCCTGCCTTAAGCACCAGTGGTTTACACCCTAAGAGACCACAGCAAAACCCAGCTCCTCTTCCTGTAAGCGACGCAGGGGACCAGAAATGATCTGAAGGGGTTGGCTGTGTGTTGCAGGGAACCCAGACCAACCACCCACAAAAAGGAGAGGGAATATTCAGCCTGGGATAGAGTGCAGGCAGCAGGAGTGGCTGCTGGCCAGGCAAACCAGCACCTCTTGCTCTTCTGCAGCTGCAGGTTGTGCCTCAGCCATGCCATCTCCTACCTTTACCCAGCAGAACCCCCCCTTACCCTGCCCAGTTTTCCCTTTAACCTCCCTATGTGACGCCTGTCAGGGCTCTAGAGGAGGGAAGGGAAGAGGCAGTCTCTTCCAAGCATTCAGACACAGAGGTTCTGCACTCTGAGCTCCTCACCAGCCTGTGGAGGCAGTACCACCATGGGGTCGTGCCAGCAGCTGGGCAGAACAGAATCCTTTGAACTGTCTCATCCTCTGCCTCTCCTTTCCTTTAATGTGCTGGGGTGCTTCCTGCCTTCCAGGCAAGGAGGATTGAAAGCTCAGTTTGAAAGCAGTGCAGCCTGGCTGCTCCCAAAGCCACTGACCAGAAGACAAGGAACTCAACCTCTCGCCAGCTGGAACACAGCCCCTACGACACAGCATTGAGAGAAGCGTGAGCTCATCGCAGAGGAAGAATCAGGACAGATGGATTTGTACAGTTAACTGGAAGCTTTCCAGGAGAAAAGCCTTCCCCACACACACACGCCTTCCCGAAGACTCAGAGATTTTGGGAAGCCAACCTCAGCACCCCAGCCCAGCAGACGCCACGAGGCTGTGGTTAGTGGCAGCCAACTAGAAATGTGATAGCATTAATTCTCTACAGAAACAGAGGCTGGTCCCAGGGTGTGTTTGGAAGCCGCAGGGTGCTGGGTGCCAGAGGGCCGTCAGCCGTTTCTCATCCCAGCTAGAACATCGGCTCCGACAGCTCCGATGCTCTCAGCAGCTGCTGGCTGAGAGGAAAGGGCCTTGTTCACTGCCAATAAGGGAGAGGCACGCAAAGAGCAAGCACAGGAGCTGCTCCCCTAGCACAGAGACTGCCTGTCAGCTCACATTAGCCAAAGCACCCTGCTGCCAGCTCGGCATGGGCCATGCCAAGCTGCAGGGACCCAGCCAAGAGTCATGCGCCTGACAGATGCCTATGACACAGAGCAGAAACAAGACCCAAGTGGGTCCTCACTGTGACACTGCACCCACCTCAACCAGAGGCATCACAGCAACAAGATGTTCAGGCACAGGGTCTCTTGGCAGGCACCAAAGCAGAGGTTCATGTCCCCATGGAGGATGTAACAGTGTGACATGTGCCACTCATGAGTTAAAAATAGGGCTGAGAGGCGGGGAGGGAACAAGTTCCAACACATTTGCACTAAGCAATCTTCCTGTTCAAAGCAGAGAGGTCATTGCTCATTCGAAACTGAAGCCACCCAGCTAGCAAGGTATTAGGGAAGGCTTATGCACAATGCACCCAGCTGCACAGCGCTCTTTAGCTGTTTGATTGCAGACAATGAAGTATGTAAACAGGACGTGGTTAGGAAGAACATCCTGCACTGTGGAATGGCAGGGGAGAGGGGAAGGAGACTACTTTGCAGGCACCTCTGCTAGGAAGGAGACAAGAACTGTACTGGTTTGTAGGGAGGGACTTGGGGAGAAAGTGCCCCAGTTGACACAAGCACTGTGAAAGAAGAAAAGATTGCCATCTTGTGGAGAGCACGAGGGAGGTTGTGAGGCAAGGAGAAGCATGGGATCACAGCACAGATACTGCTCTGAGACAACATAATTCCAACAGCCAAGAACTTATCCCTGTTCTGTAGTCAAAACCATATCTCTACAGCAGTTACACAGCCCTCTGTTCCACTCTGGCTCCCAAAAGAGCAACCAACTCCACTGTCACCTAATTCAGCCTCCTAATTAGATGTGATGCCTCTAGAGATTTGTTCCTTCCTAAGAATTCCCCAAAACACAAAGAAAACTGTAACAGAGAAAAGGTAAATAGCTCTTCCCTCACCTTACGAGGACCATCCTGAGTTCCCTGTTAGCTTAAACAACTTTATCCTGCTTTGTGCACATTTACAGCATGATCAAGAAGAGTCTTAAACCTTACCTGAATGATAGCAGGGAGAACCAACTCTGGGAATCCAATGCTGTAGGCTTGGCCATGGAGATACTCAAGCATCAGGTCATAGAGCTGGTCGATGAGTCCATCCTGAGCAGGGGAAGGAGAAATAGAGCTATCATATAGGAACTAAACCTTGGGAAATGAGTCTCCAGCTTAAGGACAGGAACACAAATACAGGGCAACCCTGTTGCTTAGAGAAGCTGTGCTGTGGTTCCACTTACTCGATAGGCCTTCTCCTGCAGGTTGGCATTGGAAAGCTTCAAGATCACTGCAAAGTTTATAGGTTTAGCACTAATACGTCCTGGCTTCTTGTTGAAATCCACCTGTTGGAAAACCTACACCAGAAAAGAATGAGTGTAAATGTGATCCCAGCACGAACCAAATAATAAATGACTAAACTAAGATCACGCAGAGCTGAGAAGACAATCCACAAATCCTGATTCCTGCTTGCCTGCTCTGATCACTGTCCCCCAGCTTGCTTGAATACCTTTGCAAGGGATAGGTAGGGAGCAAATACCAACCACACTTGAAGCTTTAGATGCCCCAGAAATGCGTGTTAAAGGAAACCAACACAAGCAACAGCAAAAGAAACTCAAGCTTTGTTCCTCAGACTCATGCTTCTCATGGGCAGAAAGATCATACTACAAAGCCTGAGTGCATTGTGGAGCTGCCCCTTAAGGAACAAGCAATACTAAATGTTGCTTACACCAAATCCATTACCCTTTTATTGTCACTGAAACAACTATCCCAGGAAGCAGAAACCAGGAAGTCCTATTCATGCCCTTAGCAGGGGGTTGGCACTGGGTGATCTTAAGATCCTTTTCAACCCAAGCCATTCTATTATTCTATGAACACCCCTTACCAGGCAAGGGTTTTATTCTAACCCATTTTCCATTGGTGTCCTTTGTACCAATTCTAACTCAGCAGCCCTTGAATTAGTGCACATTATTCCCCATGGCCATTTCATTTGATAGCAAGGGACATGCTGGCTCCTTCCCAGAGTTTGAGGAGTCCATGCACCCTGCTCTTCCAAGTGATGAGCACACACAAGCTCTGGAGGTCAGATGTATGCTTAGGCAAAAGGTAGACCTGAACCTTTGCTTTTGTGTTGTTCCAGAGCTTAATAATAATGGCTGGGGAGAGGAATATGAAGGTACGAAGAGAGGAAGGTCACGTATGTGTGTGGCTCTCAAGCTTGGATTTAATTCAGAAGAGCCATTATTGCCTTAAAACTTACCAAATTGGAATTGAGACTAACAACTAGGAAAATCCTTTCCTTGCTTCTTTTTGGGAAGTTTCCCAACTTCACTGGGGAAAGAGTAACATGAATTAATAATAATCTCCATTCATTTCCCTGCAAGGCTACATGTGGCACATGGGGAAGTGACCTTCAGCTGAAATCAGCTCAAGCCACAATATGCCTTGGTCCTTCTGCCCTGGGTAAGCAACAGGGTACTGTTACCCCAGTAACCCTTGTGTGTTGTGCTGTTCTTCCTCTGAAGCTGTGATACAGGAAGGAGCAAAAGACAGGAAAGATGCTCCTTCCTATGCTGATAGAGGCAGACCTCAGGAGAAAGATGGTAAGAGCAGTAAAACCAGCTTGATCTGAGACAGCTTCCCAGAGACACCCATCAGGGAACAACAAGCAGCAATCAGGGGAGGTGTTCACTTGTAATGGCATGATAACCATTGAGGAGGCTGTTGAGGAACACATCTTGCTCACCCATACTTTGGAGCACCTCAAAAGCAGCACAAAGCTTCTCTATTGCTGTCCCCAAAGCTTATAAATTGCACTCCTAAGCAGGAAATAATTTCCCTTCCCTCTCTGCAGCAGCAAGACATTCATCATCAGCCCCCAAGCAGCTCAGCAAGGTGGGGATGCAGCACACTGATTGCTAGAGGCTGAGGTGAGGAGGCAAGGGAAGGTGTTCAGGTCACCCCAGTGCCCCCAAGGGCAGAAAAGCATGGAGACAACTATTGATTTCAGTACATTTTATTTGTCAATCCAGATTATTTGGGGGGGGGGGAGGACGACACAAACCTGGTGGCTTGTGAAAACAGAGAGCACCAAGCCTGGGAATCAATGCTATAAACCTTGTTATGCACGGTTATTTCTTTGGCCAAAACAGCAGTATTGATCCTGAAGGTCAGACACATTAAAGCAAAAGGCATCAGGCCCTGAGGGATGCCTCTAGGCAAAGGGGGAAACACAACCAGAGGGTGTGAAACTCTCCCAGGCTCCAGTCAGGATGTGTGGGATAGGGGGAAAATGTGGTTCCCCCATCTCCAGACTATGCAGGAGAGGATGACTGATGGCTAGGAATGCTGGAACAGGGCAGAAAGGTGGTAGTGAGGGACGAGAGGGCCAGAAAATAGCAAAAGGCAACAATTTGGCTGAAGTGATAACCACAGAGGAAAGGACAGGGCAACACAGGCAGGAAGGGGAAGGCTTTTTGGCAAGCTCAAGCTCATAGATGACTTCCACATGGCTAGTGAGAAGGGTGCTCACACACAGTTTATACTGGCAGAGTGCAAACCAGAGACCGAACTCTGCACCCACAGCACTAGCACTGTTCCACCCCATCCAACCCTCATCTCTTTCCCTCAGGCTCTAGCAAAAGCCTCCTGGCATCTCCTTTGATCAACCCAAAGCTGGCTGCCCCAGGCCAGCTCACAGCAGGATCCAGGCCTCTGCTGGGCCTGCCTGCAGCTCTTCCTGAGGCCTGGCATCAACCTCCTACTCATATATTGAGTATCTCCAAGGAGAGACATTGTTTTATGCAGCCTGTTCTAGCCCCATCCTATAAAACTGGTGATGGCTTGTTGCTGGCTCTTTTTTTTTTGGGGGGTGGGGGGGTGTTGGGGTTATTTCCCCCCCCCCAGTGCTTAAGTGGGACCTCCTGTATTCCAGTGTCTCCTTATTGACTCTCAGCACTAACTGCCATTGAGAGAAATCTGGCTTCAAATCTCTTTATTCACAAATGAATGAGGTTGAAAGAGAGCTCTGGAAGTCAACTTGTGCCCTGCTCCATGTCCAGAGTGTGTCTGAGCATTCCCAAGAATAGAGGCTCCACAAACTCCTTGGACAACCAGGGCCAGTGCTCAAGGACCGTCGACCCTGATCTTCATCTTCTTGAGGCTGAACAGTCCCAACTCTTGCAGCCTTTCCTCACATGATAGGATGCTCCATTCCCTTCATCTCTGTGGCTCTTTATTAGATTCACTTCCATATGTCCATGTTTCTCACCCCTTGGGCTGGACACAGCACCCCAGCTGTGGGCTCACTAATGTCCAGCAGAGGGGAAAGACCACAAGCAAACTGCTGGCAAAGCTCTAACACAGCCTGCTCTCAGCTTCGTGTCATGTGCAAGGTTGCTGATGGTGCCACTCTGCCCCACCATTTGAACCATCAGCGAGTATGATAATCACTATCAGCCCCAGTATCCGTTTCCAGTATACATCACTAGCCTCTAGCTAGATTTCATGCCCCTGATTACAGGATAAGCCTTGGAAGATCAGCTGCTTGTCAATATACCTTAGAGCTTGCTTATCTAGCCTTCAATTCATCAGCTTGTCTGTGAGGAAGCTACAAGAGATGGTACCCAAAGCCTTGATAAAGAGGAGATAAACAACATCCACTGCTCTCCCCTCATCCACTGAACGCATCATCTTTTCACTGAAGTCTATTAGCTTGGTCAGGCATGATTTCACTCAAACCACCTCTGGTACCTGCAGGGCTGTAATCCAGAATTTAAGAGCTGCAAAGTAACAGTGGAGGGACAAGACTGAGGGAAATGAAAGATCCCTCTTCAGTTGGAGCAGGGCTGAGCTTGCTCTGTCTCAGCTTCCAGTTCTGCCTCCCTTTTAAAGGGAGCAAAGAGCCCATATCTTGTAGAAAACTCATTTGAGATCTGTGCTAAATGTAGGACAAGCTCCAGCATTATCAGTTCTCCAAGGACAACCTTCACACCAGCTCCTCTGACACAACCCACTAGATGGTGCACTCCAAGCCCCTGAGGACTTTGAAGCAAGCTGCATGACCCAAGCCATTCAAGTGTCAAAGTGAAACACTCCTGCCTCCCTAAGCACATCAGGGTTATCCTGCTTTCCCCACCCCTCCCCAGGGAAGCCAGCTTTAATGTGAAGTGTGCCTGAGGGGAGATATCCACCTTCTTTATCCACCTTTCAGCAGATGAGCCACCAATCTTCCTGCTGCAGCAACTACTGCCTGTCACACAGGAATTGAAGTGATGGGAAAAAGCAGAGCCTGGGATCACACAGGCTCTTCAAGGGTAGTAACAGTGCAAGAGTAAAGCCTGCTTCACACCCTCTCCCAAGCTACCTCCTCCTAAGATGTAATTTTAGCTGCTTCTGCTCCATCCTGGAAAGCAGAGTCAGAGGGGAGAAAGCCCTGGGGAACATCAGCCCTTGTCAAGATGCATCAGACAGGCAGCAGCTCTTATTGCTGTTGGCAGGGGCTTGGGGAATTCCTGTGCCTATGGGAATTGTACAGACATTCAATTTGCTGTCTCTGGAAAGCACAGCAGCGACAGGGCTGAGACAAGAGGTAGCAAGGCTTGGGTCTGCTTGATGGGGAGGGGGAAGGAAAACACAGTTGCAGTCACTTCTTGCACATAGAAGCTACACTCTAAGGCCATGTAAAGTCCTCTTTAAAAAGGGCACAAAATAAGAGGGTCACAAACCCAACAGCTATTCTTTTACTGCAGTTGGATTCAACTGCAACAGTGACAGAGCAGCCTTTCCTCCTTCCTATCAAACAGAGCATACGTTATGTTGGAAAGGTTTCATTCTGCTCCCCAGACTCTAGTCATGTCCCTCAAGTTTACTTCTGCTTAGAACCAAAACACTGATCAGATCCTTGAATCTCATAATGGTTTGGATAATGGGCTTTAAATGGATTTTGTTTCATGACATGGTGTGGCATGGGACAAATGTCCATTGACTAAGTCACTGCTGAATTTGTAAGCTGGTAGAAACAGGCTCATAGTTAAAGCTCTGTGGCTGGGCATCAGGATGCAGATTCTCCTTCCAGCATCACCACAGCCACCCTGGGACTCTGGGAAGGTCACCTTACCTTTGTGTGCTAAAGCTTCCCACCACCTCATCCACGCAGCTGGAATACATCTGCCCAGAGACAGCTTATGGAGACACACTAAGGGTTGTAAGAGGGCTCAGATACCATTGCAACAGAGAGGAAAGAATTGGGAAGAGATGAAAGTATAAAGGGAACAGCCCTGAATGCTCCTGGTAACTCCACAGAATGTTAGAGGGATCCCTTGCAGGAGACAGGCAGAAAGAAGGGAAAGGCTGACAGTGGCAGGGAGGTTTGAGTTTAACATCATCCCATTCCTCTTAGCTTATAGAGACTGAAGCAGAATAACTGATAAAGCAATATGAAAGAGCATGCAAGCAACACACATGCACACATTTACCCTGCCCCCATGTCTCCCCTGTCACCAGCACCTGGACAAGCTAAACTGAGCAGTGCCTCACACAGCAGGATCGGATGTGGTCGGGATGTGGAAGCCAGGCGGAAGCTCAGTGTGCAGTGTGGTAATGTCTGGCTGGGGCCTGACACACAGATTAGAGCAGAGGTGTTGGGGCCAGAAAGCAAAGAGCAGGGGAAAGGCCCCGAGGGGAAAAAGGTTTTATCTCTCAGAGCACTGAAGAGCAAAAAGCATCCTCACCCCAAGCTCCACAGCCCCAGAGGGGAGATGCTGCTCTCACTAAATCTGGTTGGCAGGATGTCAAACATGCCTCAAGGAGAGGAAGGAAGTAGGCGAATGGCAAAGCCACAAGGGGCTGGGCCAAGGAGCAGCAGAGGAGGCAGGAGAGCAGGAGATTTATAAACACCACTGCTTTTCATAGGCTCAGAGGATGTGGTTTGCAAAGGACGTTTACAACAACACGAAACCACAAAAGCCTTTTGCTTCAACAGAACTTGATTAGGAATGAGCTTGGCTGACTCAGGTCATTTATTATACAAGTCTCCCTCCTCCCCTTCAGTGTCCAGCCTCATGCCAACCTACTGGGACTTCTGCATCCCTCACCCGGCCTTGTTCATGCTTCTTCAGTGAGATTTGGCTGTACCACTTCTGCACCACCTTCTCATGGCAGCAAACTTGCAAAGACCCTTGTGGATTCCTTTCCCTTCCCTTTGTCTGCAGGTAAAAATCCTTCTTCTAGCTAAGATATGAACACACAAGCAGCACTAAGTAACTGGGAATTTACTGCAGCCAGTTGAGCCTCTGAACCTCTTTGTCAAACCCATTGCCTAATAAGCTGCATTAAACCACCTTAGAATGCATTTTGGACCCACCTGATCTTAGATACTCTCTGCTCATAGGCCAATAAAGGCTTAATTCTGTTCACTAACCAAACAGTACATCCTTGTCTGATGCTGTTTGTAAAGGAAGTGAGCAACTTGGGCAACCTTGGGAGCTGTCGGTAGGTACAGTGAATAAATGTGTTCATCAGGTAGCAGATATCAGCTGTTACTAGGTCTGCAGGAAGCAACTAACCTCCAGGATAAATGGCAACACTGGGATGAAGGTCTTGGTGTTCTCAGACAACAGTGTGAGTGCACGGATGCAGTGCATGCGCAAGGGGTAGAACCGAGACGTTGGTACCAGCCTAGAGGGAAAGAGATAGATGGACATTAGGGCAAGTTCATACCTGCAGCCTTCAATGACACTTGAGAGCTTTTCCTACTCTTCAAGAGACAGCTTTAGTATTGCACAGCAATCTGAGCTGCTAAAGCTATCCCACAGTTACGAATAGGATTCACACATTCAAGCTATAACACTAACACGCATTCCTGCAACCACAGTACTAAGTTTCCAGCTTCTGCTGGGAGAAAGTGCTAGAAGAGCTTTGCAGATAAGTTTGTCACTGATGCTGCTCAACACTTGCAACTCTCATGTTCCCAACACAGGTTGGTAGGCAATAAAAGTGGTAGGAATCACCAGTAAAATGGCAATCTAAAGCAGCAAGTTTAACCAGGAAAAGGGCTCTCCCAGCATACCAGAGAGACTACAAGGAGGAATATGCTTCCCATTTCAGGCTCTGTACTCTCTGCGTACCCAGTGTTCATGCTGTGACCTGAACATACCCCTTAGTGTGGAATGTTGCTGAGGCAGGAGCTGGACTAGCAAGACCAGCATATCAGAAAGGACAGAATGGGAATGAGAGCAACCTCTCACAGCTGCATCTCTTCAACTCTCCAATCAGTGCTATTCCCACCTCCTTCAGAGCAGCAAGATGTACATTTGAACAGCCAGTAATGAGCATGAAGGGGAAAAGGCCAGGCTCCCTTTGACCCCCCCTTCAAATGCTTATGCACTCAGGTATTGAGAGAAGTAGAGCCAACTCCATTTGTAAGGTTGGGTTTGAGGAGGGCCAGGTCCCCCAGCACCACATCAGCCAGAGAGAGGACACAGACCTCATTCCTGTATCCGTCTGGAAACCTCTCACTCTGAATGACCCATACCTGAAAACACAGATGGCTCCAGCATTAACCAGGACTATTTCAAACAACCCAAACCCCACAGTTCCAAGAGAATCAAGTCTGACCAATGAACCCCTCCACCTCCACAAAGAGCCTGCAGAGCCAGCCAGGAGGGCAAAGAGAAGATGCTTGAGCAGGCATCATAAATCACCTACATCTCCCCCACTCCAAATAGTGAAATAATTATCATTGGATCCATTACAGGAATAAATCTGCTCTGCACCCCTGCTCTGACACCAGTGGAGATGACGAAAGCCATTCCCAGGAATTAATTGATCGAGGAATAAACCTGTTAAGAGTATGGATTTATTGTAAACCAAGGCCATTAATTTTAGTGCACACAAGGATGCAACAATCTGCCCTGCTTCCCAATAGCTGGATGCACATAGAATACAAAACACAGCTGGGTCCCAGCTCTGCTGGGGAAGGTCCAACTGCCCACTCATTCCACAGTGCAGGCTCAAACTGACTCACATCTCATCTCAGTAGAGCTCTTTCTAATGCCTTACGATCACTGCCTCTTGGAATGCCTGCTATACACCTCCTAGGACATGGACTATGGTGCAGAAAACAGCCTAAAGGCTTCTCCAAGCTTCTATTTCCTTGCTACAGTTCCTCCACAGCCTTCCTCTGACTAGAGAGGACAGAGGAAGCTTCTTTCAACATCAGCCTTCCCCCCATCAGGACAGGTCACTAAGGGAAGCTGCTCAGGACACCAAGGTTGTGTTTGCTTCTCCATGGAGGCTGTGCCCTGCCCTGTATGAGCTGAGAGGCTGGAAACCAACCCTTAACAGGCACAAAAAATCCTTGTTTAGCTATAAGCCAGGGAGGAACTTCACTTCTATAGCTCAGGCTGGGAGCAAGGTAGAAATCCATGTAGACGTGGTCAGAAAACCACTTTATAGGATGAGGGGGAAAGGGGTATCAGAACAGGAGCTTCTGTGACAACTCCTCTGCAAAGAAAACCCAACTACCAACTCAAATGCAAGCACACAGATCTAAAGCAGGGACTTATGGAGCATGGAGACAGAAAAGCACAAAGCAAAGCAAGGAAGGGGAAATATCCATGTTCTGGGATCTCTGCAATAGCTAAACCACCCCCACACAGGTCAAACTAACTGCAACCCTTCAGCTGTTTGAAAACAGCATCACTCATTACTCCATGGCAATTCCATGAGCAAACTCTGCAATGAGGCCCTTCCCAGGTTCCCAAAAGTCAGAAGCCATCAATTCCAGCAATTCTTTGTCCAGTTGTCCAACTTCCCTGGAACACATCTTGTGCACAGGTAACTTCCAGACACATGAGAGGTCTATTTCAGAAGAATGTATTACTGAAAGGAGTTTAAATGCATTTTAGATGCTTGGAAGCAAGAAGGAGCAGGAAAATGAGGGAGCTAGTTCTGATTTTAGCAGGCAGCCTTCTACTAGTTAACTTCTTAAATCACTTCAAGTTCTGCCCTGGTCCCTGCATAGAGCATAAAGCCTGTGATGGATGGTGGTTTCACCCCATTCCACTCCCACAAGAAGCCAGCAGCTGATCAGTCCCATGGACAGGCGGACAGACAGACACTTTGCTCAGCCCTTGTGCTGGAGCCAGGCGCCACCTCCCGGTACAAAAGGCACTGGGGAAGGGGAATCTCCCAACACTATCACCCTTGGGATGTACCCCAGAGCATTACACATCAGGAGCAGACATGAAAGAAGCTATTCCAGATGTTACGCAGCATCTTCAAAGCTCAGCAGCCCAGAGACACAAAGGGAGGGGTCATTGAAGCCATCTCCAATAGGAAACCTGCTGGGAGCAGCCAGATACAAAGCAGCCTTCAAGCAGATGCACCCCCCTAAATGGGTCTTCTAGAAACACACGAAGTAGTCCATGAAGAGGAAATACCTTGACCTGCAGGCAAGACTATTGTATCCTCTCACCTCAAATAGAAACACAAGTTCTTCCACCCCACTCAGTTGCTACAGACCTATCCACATCAGGGGATGGGGCACAGTGATAGACTCTTGCTACCCCAATTTGGACAGCACTGAGAAGAGTTGCCTATGTCTAGGAAGAAGCCACCCTTTTTATACCCTGGACATTGGCTTGGCTCAGTAATGAAGCCAGAGTGGGATCTATTTCTATTTTCCCAATCCTAGAACCCACCTGTTGGGTTCCCAAGACCTTTCAAGCCTTGTCAGACAGTAACTGTCCTTCAGCTCTGCCCATCACAGATGCTAAACTATTCTATTTGCTGCGACTCACCCAATTCACCTCCCTTGGCCCCACAAAGCTGATTTATCTGCCTGGCCAGATAGAAAACTGCCTAGGTTTGTCTGCAAGACAACTAAAGCTCTACAAGAGCAATGGGAAGCAGCCTGGGCACATGGGGGATGAGGAGAGGGATATAAGCATGCTCTATAGATCATATAAATCTGCTTATCCTCATCACTACTTGGGAGGTTTTCAAGGCTGGGGGTGGTGTTTTAAAGCTGAGAATCTGGTTAACAGAGCTAACAGGATTCAGAGATCACCAGAGATGCAGAAATTCCCTCAATGCCATTTCAAAGCATATGAATTTATATATAATTTAATGGGAAAACAGACAAATTCTCAGCAGAGACATTAAAAATAATGAACTTGTCCTTGTTCTTCAAATTCTAACAGGCACAAAAAATGCATCTTCTAACTGTATTTGCAGAGATAGAGATGAGCACTTGATTCTGTTCTTTGCCACTGTTTGGTTCTGAGGCAAGACAGGACATTCTCTTTGTCACTGTGTACAACTGGAAGGATTATCTGAACAGGCTGTGCAACTTCTGTTATACAGAGAATTTAGCCTAGGAAAGAGTAACCTACACCACAACTTCCTCACGACCTCAACATATAGATAGTCATAACACATCTTCAGCTGGAATGCTTCAGAAGCAGCTCTCAATTCCTTACAATGCAAGGTTAAATCCAAATCATGCAACAGTAACACCCTTAATAACTGCTCTGCTACCCCAAGAGCAAGAGGGAGAACTGTAGCCAAAAGACAAACCTCTTACTTACTTTATGCAGCCAATGATGACCTGTGTCAAAGGGTAGATCAATGGCTCCATAACCTCACTGGGGTAGATTGTGCTGAGAACCCGGCACCAGAAGTACAGGCAGTGGATATACTGCCAGTTATACACAGACTGGAAGTTCTCCTGCAGGAAAGGCAAGAACAGAGGCACAAACTTGAAGATGTGGCATTGGAGAGGAGCTCACTGATTTCTCTATGGTCCCATTCTATTCAGCATTCCCCAAGAGAACACTGTTTACAGAGGAATAACTAACATTTTAGCTGTCTCTGATGCTAGTGGCTGAGCCATCATCCAGCAAGTTCAGATGCTGCACTGGCAGCATTATGATTTGGTTCTAGTTAGTGCCCTGAAGGCAATAATGAGCAACACATACTCTGCTTTTCTTTACAAGTATGGCTCATTTGAGAAGGGTGATTTAATAACCCAGCTCACAGCAGCTGGTGGGATGTGGCCAAGCATTAGGAAAACTTTAACTGTTCCATTTACCCACAGTCCCTGGTTTCCCACAGGTAGGAAGGCTGAAATGTCAAACACACCCTTGTAAATTGCCTTGTGGCCTCTGCAGACCAGAGAGGCGAGAAAAAGAGTGGGTAATGCCAGAGTACAGGTTCAAGCCAGCAAGAAATTCACCTGAATTCATCTGTATTTCCCCTCTCTGCACTCAAACTCCTTTGGTTATGTAGCAGCTGCAGCTGGAAATGGTAGAGCACTCCCAGCTCACTGAGATGTACCAAGAAGCTCTGTTCTTAGCTTCTCCTGCATAGACTAAAGGTACAATCTGCTCTTGTAATCACTCCCCTCAGCCACCTACTGCTCAGTTTAAATTGGCTTATTGCTGGGATTTGTGCAGTTGTCATTTCAAGTTCCCACAGCCCACCCCAGCTGTGAAATCCACTGGATTTAGTTCTTGTCTAGGCCAGAACTGAGGGTGCAAGAAGCCAATGCAATCCAATTAGGGCATATGCAGCCCAGACTTCATTTATGTCTGCTCATTTACCCCCATGTCTGAATAGCCAGGAGATTTAAGTGGTCACCAATCCTGCCATGTTTGGGAGCAGCTGAACAATTAATCCACAGGGGTCTGTTTTGCTAAACACAAATAAAGCCAGGATTTCCAAGGTCAGACTGGAGGTGGCTGAAATCAGGGCTGCTCCCAAAAGGTCTGAGCTGCTTTGTTCAATTAAGTCCTTTAAATAGTACAGACTTCACTGCAAAGATGCACACACCAGGGTGGTTCCTAATCTTCTTTACCTTGAGGTTTTGTGACACAGGCTGTAAACAGCAGCTTCAGAGTGGAAAAGGAGTGCCCAAGGCAGAAAATGGGAAGTGCTCCACAAACTCTTATAAACTAGGGAGGAAAAAGTGACTCCCCCCCCGCAGGCACCTTTTCTCTCCATCCTTGCTGAAATAACAGACTACAGGGTGATCTCTGAAGCTCCCAGTCCCTAGCATAGGGGGATACATTCCTTCCGCACTGATGTGTACCCACCTTCTTCTTTATGGTCATTGCACTGCGTAGGTGAATGGCGAGCTGACGGATATAGATGAAGGCATGTTGGTAAGAGGTATGTGTGTCCAGGGCATACATCTCTGTCAGTGTGCGCTGCATGAAGTTGATCATGGGCAGGACATTGGGAGAGGTGAATCTGGAATTCTTCACAAAGGCAATGTACATTTGCTGTGCAGAAGACAGGACAAGATTACAGCCACTAAAACAGAACAAAACCATTCTTTCACTAGCATTACCACCCAGGTATGTCCAAATCAGGGATGAACTGTTCCTTTTACAAGTCCCTTCAAAGAAACATGGGGAAATAATAATCCAGCCTGCTGTTTCTTCAGGGAAAATGAGAAAATCTGTTTAGCAGAGCTTGGAGCTGCCCATACCATTGTTTCTCTGCAAGGAGAACTGTAGGATGACTTTGAGACATATATGTGTAAGGTTGGTCACAGTCCTCTTTCTGTAACAGTGGTATCTAAGCAAGCTGTACTTGGCAACCTCAACTATTAGCTGAAAGATCAGAACAGCTCAGTAGCACCAAGTAGTGTGTGAGCACTTGAGGAAAGCCCTCAACAGGTTGAAGATGAGTACTTATCCAGCAGACAGATGAGTACCAACACCCTTCCCTGCTATGACTCTGAATGCCTCCAGCAGGAAGGACAGTAGTAGGAAGCAGGATATCGCCCTGTTCTTCCCTGTTTGATTTTCTATCATCCCCAGCACCTGCTCTACCCAACAGGCTGTTCAAAAGTCATTGCACGTAACATGAGAAAAGAAAAGTTGCAGAGTACAGAAAGTACCAGCCTTACCTTGAGCAAGGGACTCAGGTACAGCTCTTTCTTGTAGCGGCAGATCTTGTTCAGCACAAGGAAGGCCAGGACTCTCACTGTTTCCTCCCCTGTGCTCCACAAAGTAATTGCTTGCTGGAACAGAACATAAAGAGACTCAGGTAAGTGAAGGGATAAAGAGCCCTTTCTGGTTACAAACAGGCCTAAGTTTCCCTCCTTCACACCAGAGAAGCAAGTGAGGAGGAAGATGACACAAAGATTGAAGGCTGTATTGCCACAGCATCAGTCACAGCACTGGCAGCCATTCTGTCCTCACACTCTAGCTGTGAGACCACACAAAAGGCAAGGCTGACATTGCCATAAGCAATAAAGGAAACTGTCCAGAACCAGCATGTCAAAAACAAATGCACTCTCATTCAGGGACCTAAATACACAGTTCTGATTCTGAGCACAGGCACCACCAGCCTGTGCATGTGATGATCTCCTGGGCTTTCCAAATCTTCCTCACCAAGACAGCAATACCATGCTGCATCACACATTTGGCCAATACATCTTCAAGCCCAACTAAAAGAGTGATTTTGAGGTCTTACACTGCATTCTGCAGAATACAACTACAGTGACCATGAGCACCAAATCCCAGTTCCTCAAAAAATGCTATTAAAAATGTATTTGTCTCTGGAGAGGGGACACCAGGGTTTGGGTCCTGAATTTATCAATGCTTTTCCCCTCTAGGCAAATAGGTTTCAATTCCCAAGATACATCTCCTTGTGATAGCTCTGACTTAATTCCAGTTCCCTAGGCCTTCACTGTATTAATTCAAGCAACAGAACAGGATTTGAAGCCAGAGACTGGACCTGCACAAGGCAGCACTTCTGATGAGCCATATCCTTAGTCACTGGTACAGGCATGATGATGAGCACCCAGTGCAGCATAAAAACACCCACAGTAGCTGCAGAAGGGTAAGTTAGTTTATGTAGAGGTCTGGGCCAACAGACAGCCCACCACTGACATGTACACTCACTAATCAGAGTTTTACACATCTCTGCATTGCATAAAGCAATTGTATATGGTCTCTCCTCTTAACTTTTTGAGAAGCAAGTGAATAGATTTTGTTCTTCCCAGGCCTGCCTGCATTTACTTGTTCAGAGCACAGATTGACTTGGATATGTCAGGCCCTGTCAGGAAGTATCTGTGACAGCAGGACCACAATGATGGCTGGTGCCTCAAAAACTAGTTAGCTATAGTAATGGACTCGACAGGAAATCAGAAAGATTCCAACCACAGGGCTGAAAAAGCTTACTCTAAACTCTCTATTGTAGCAGCAAGCAGACTGCTACACCTCCAGATATGAGGTGTACCAGCCTCCCGAAACTGTATAGCAGTCATCTTTATCATCAAAGGGTTCCCAGACTCATTTAAATGCTGTGTTGAAGCTTTCCATTTAATGCCACCCCGTTGCCCTCTTCCACACCCCCTTTGTTTTTCTTAAGTGCTCAGCAGTTGTGACTAACTTGCTGCAAATACATTCCACCCCCAGCTCTGGAGAGGGAAATAGTATCACATACACACATACACTCAGCAATTACTCCATCTGCACTGAGGAAGCAGACAGCTTCCCCTGAACACCTCCATGTCACTTGGCATAGGGATTAGTAGTAGCTATATGAAGAGCTACATGCCCACTCACCTCAGCGTGACAGCACTTCACGACACCTAGAAAAGGTGACACAAAAGAAGCAGGAATCCTTTCCAGAACCAAAACAGAAGCAAGGGAAGAGGAGTACAAACAACTGAGGTGTCATAGAATACAGCCCAAATCCCATGAGAGGCCCATCAGAAGGGGTTAAGGAAGTAACTTGGATCCAAATGACACAGAGGGCATCACCTTACCTTGAGAAGTGCACGGCACTGCTTTGGAAAGGACAAAAAGTAAGGCACTATGGAATTGACATGCTGAAGGACGGCTGCACCAACTGAGGCTTCTGTTAAGCAAGACAGGAGCTATGGAGGGAGAAGGAAACATGATACAATTTAGTGAGTAGTCCCTATCACCCCTTCTTTTACCATACGAAGACAGGCTGAGAAAGTTGGGACTGTTTAGCCTGGAGAAGCTGCGTGGAGACCTCATAGCAGCCTTCCAGTATCTGAAAGGGGCCTATAGGGATGCTGGGGAGGGGCTCTTCATTAGGGACTGTAGTGACAGGACAAACGGTAACGGGTTCAAACTTAAACAGGGGAGGTTTAGATTGGATATAAGGAAGAAATTCTTTCCTGTTAGGGTGGTGAGGCACTGGAATGAGTTGCCCAGGGAGGTTGTGAATACTCCATCCCTGGCAGTGTTTAAGGCCAGGCTGGACAAAGCCTTAGGTGGCATAGTTTAGTATGGGGTGTCCCTGCTTATGGCAGGGGGGTTGGAAGTGGATGATCTTAAGGTCCTTTTCAACCCTGACTATTCTATGATTCTATGATTAAGCTGTTTCCAAGTATTTCTGTTAATAAACACCTGGAATACCAGCCTTCCACAGGAAGAAGCTCAAGCAAACTCACAAAAGCTGTATCAGGAAAGAAACAGACACACAATGGGTTAAATAACACCCCTAAAACTACATCATCCTGAAAAATATTAGCTCATGCTATTAGACTTGGATGGTTAATGGCACCTGAGCTCATCACATAAAACCTCACTTGTGTACACTGCAAAAGCAGTTTAAGATGTCTTACAGATGACAAGACACCAGTGCTGTCTCACTACAGTCAAAGCATAACGAAGACACCCTCAAGCTACACAATGCTTGGAAACAGGCCATCTGAACTTGAGAACTTAGTGGATTTCACCAGGATTTCTTTCATGGGAAGCAGGAATACTCTTGGGTATCAAGAGATTAGCTCAAGGAAAAGGTTAGACAAGCTATTAAGAAACAGTATCTTTACATTGTTTCAGTTGACCTGGAACCAAACCCAGAAACATTTGCAGTTTTAATGTGAAGATGAAATGACTCAAAGTCACTCCAATCTGAGACAGATTATCCCTGATGCACTGCTCCCTCTTGCCTCCAATCCATTACTGGGAACAGAAGCATTTCTTCTACTTTAAACTTTCCTCCTCGTTTTCCTCCTTGCACTGCAAAGATTTCAGACAGAGCAGGTCTCCTTTGCAAAGTCCCTCACATACAAAAAGGAAAGAAGATATTGTGCTAGAAGAACATTGTAGTGAAGCCTTGGACAAAAGGGATTTGGAAGCAAGCACAGGACCAGGGATACTTCATCAGGACTGCATTGCCAGCTTTTCTTCTTCTACTGCAATCTCCTGATGCTGGCAAGAGGCACCACAAAATGCTCCTTCTGCTAAGTCATCCTGCCAGCTTACAGCTAAGACATCAGCGTGTTCTTATGTGCCCTGCCTTCAGCTTCTGAACAATGAGTATCCCAAATGTTATTGTGGTTTTGATATTCCCAATTTGAGGATTATGATGAAGCAATCAAAAATTAACTGGGGGTGGAAATTTCCTTCAGAACTTATCCATCCATTGTCTCTGTACCACATGAGCAACTTGAGATGGATGAGTATCCTAGTGGGATGGAAAACAATCATACTTGGAAATGTCATATGTGAGCTTATTAAGATTACATCCTTCACATTTATTACAAGTGGCAAGATCATAATGCCAAAAACTGAAGATGCACAACACAGGAGCACAACACTGCAACCTACTTTAAAACCCACTAAATATTAAGTTTTCAGGTAAACTGCGACAGAAAAGTACCAGAATATTAACCCAGCCCTTCCTTACAGGCTGCCTGTTTTGACACAACCACTCTATGGACCTCCACATCTTTAGGCCAAATACTCCCAAAACAAGACAGTGAACTGGATAGACACAGTATCAGGTGGCCAAGGCTTTTAGACTCACTGAGGTTGCTCCTGCCCACAGTGATCTCAGTCAGTCTTCTTTATCTTCCACTACACAAGAAGGCACAGAAACCAATACCCAAGGTTCCCAGTATTGTGATAACCAGAAAGTTACCCTCAAATTAGAGTAACTATCTTTCCAAAGGTAAAAGCGACTCTTTCAAACACTGTTGTTTACTGCTAAAAGCCCATCTGCCTCATTACAAAACATCCTGAATGGAAGCCCAGTGATGCACAGACTGACCCCAGTAACACCACCATGCTGAAGTTTCTTACTTGTATGCTACAGCCAAGGTACACTTTTACATCCAGTCGCAGCTTGCTCCAAAGTGGGCTGGTGGAAGGGAGGATCAGTCTGGAAAGGAGCAAGAGTTGGATTTAGGTTTAAAAGAACCCCAAGTAAATTAGATGTCAGCATCAGAAAGGGAGTTCAGTTCTCTACATTACCAATAAACAAGAACAACTGCTTGCAAAGGAAGAAGTTAAAGGAGTAACAAACCTTATGGGTGAGCAGAAGTACTTCTAACCTGTGAAAACTGCATGAAGCAGGAGAAAACTCATTTCAGAGCTTCCCAGCATCTCTGGAAGTCTGATACAAGGAGCTATGACACCAGAAAGCCTGGTGCAAACCTGAGTCACACCGATGCTATCTTCTAGGCAGGCATTCTGCTGCCACTATCTAAGAACAGAACAAGTTGGCTTGTAGCAAACAAGCCTATTTTAGGATCAAACTAGTTGTGAGACATTTGCTGTAACTTATGAAGTAGTGCTCCAAGGCCACCCCAAGATTCAGACAGTCTGTCATATCCTAGTCATGCTTGGGGAAGAAGCCAGACTGGTATTTACACAAAGAACTGGAATTTACTTCTCAGACTAGGCACCACTGTCAACAAGGAATCTCAAGTTTAGCTCAACGTTCCATCCAGGGGATGAGGAAGGACTTAATACAGCTGCTAAAGCCTTGGATTAACTAGTCACATACTTGTGAGACTCTGCCTACGTACAAGCAGCTTTTCCAGCTATGGTGCTGTTCTCAAAAGCCCCAAGCAGCTTTACCCCACCTGCAGTTCTCAAATCTCAGACTTACTTGTGCTTATTCTTTGGGGGTTTTGGGAAAAGCAGCTTCTGCAGGTAATGGAAGAGGTCCCGGATACAGAAGGACACAAGGGCATTGAACACTGGTTGAAAGAAAACAGTAAAGCATTTGTAAATGATTTTCCATATATTCCCAATCTGAAAAGAGCTCCTGAAGGAACTGAAGCTTGTAATTCCCATAGCAGAACTACTCCATTTCCTCAAGCTTCCACATAAGAGCTGTTTGTCTTATCCTAGACTTTAGCTAAACAGCAGCATTACAACTGGACAGCTTTCTGGCACAGGAGCCATCTTTTTGCCCTCTGACTGAACAGCACCAAGCACAAAAACAGCCTGACCCATCACCAGGAGTCCATAATACGAATCTCTCCCAAAACATAATGAAAATTAAAGGCATTTCTTAATAGCCACAGAAACAGACAATATGTGAATTCTATGTAAGATCTTGTATTAAAGAAAAAGATTTTAACAAAACCAATGAAAGATATAAAAAGCCCTATGCTGGGCAAGAAATTAAGGAGAGCAGGTGGCTATAAGTAGTCCCACCCCATAGTGCCAGTTCCAGATGGCACACAGTAACAAGCTGATAAACACAGTTGAGAAAGTACCTGCTAATTTAGTGGTAAAAGTGGGGCTGCAGCATATGCAGCTCCAACACACTAATAAAGATGTTTCCTCTCAGCCATGCTGTTATGAGTCTAAACCAAGACTGTCTGCAAAACCTGGAGCTTATGTAAAAGGGGACTCAGACTGGAGGATGCAAACCCTATTGTTCTACAAGTATGATAACTCTAAAGAAGAGATCTAGACATGCAGTACTTAGCTACTTAGGCACAGCTAGGGGAATGTGAACCTGATAATGCAGCTGATCTCTGAACTGCTCTGTGATTATAGAACACTATTTGGTGAGACTCAAAATAGTCTTGGATTAGTTCTAAGAGGGAACAGTGAGAAGCTCCAGCAAAAGTTGTCCAAAACCCCCATGTACTACAAGCATAGAAATAGTACCTAGCTTCACCTTCACACTAAGCAGTCTCGTGAATGAAGAGTGGTACTTTCCTTAGCAGCCTGCAAGCCCAGCTGCTCCAGGCACACACACCAAGAGGTACACTTACATTCTGGGACACCAGAGGAGATCCCACTGCACAGACACGAGGAAGATAAGCTGCTTAAGTGAAATAAAGCCTAGAAAGGGTAAGTTAACTCCTGCCAGTCCTTATCCCCACTCTCTTCCAACAGCTAAGCCTTCCCTATCAAATGACTTCCCTCTCTCACAGCAGTAGTATGGCAACCAACTCACCTGCAGCATCAGTGACTTGAAACTTGCTGGCATCAGCCTCACCATCATCTCCTTTGGTGGTTGCTGCAGCTGCTTTAAAGGCTTGAGTGATTGTATGGAATAGTTTTGGTGTTAGGTTTCTCTGGGGAAAGAAGGAAAGGATTGCTGAGGAGAAGAGGTAAGCAGTGTTCTGAAACACTTCACTGGGATGGAGTACTGTGAATTCATTGTAAGTTGGACTCCAAAAATGGCTGCACCTAACAGGGTGTAAAGGCAGAGTTAATGAGTGCTAATGGCCTCCACCTGTGCTCAAATGGGCTTTAGGGTTTTAACTGGTTGGGGGTTGAGAAGCAATTAATCAGCTGCAAGCAACTATCCAATCTGACCTTTGCCTTCCCCTTTTAGACAGAAGCAGCAAGTCATTTCATCACTAAAAATGGGACTAAAAAGAGTTCCTAGGGCTGCCAAAGGCACAATGCTTCTAAGAGGATGTAAAATCCACAGTTAACCATTCTGACCCCTTCTGAGGCACACAAGTCTCCCTCAAATGGAATGCACATACTCTAACCTTGCAGCCCAAGATACACTGCAAAGAGAAGCCATACTGAGGTAATTGGAGGAATAAGACCTACAGAAGGACATACACCTTCTCTATAGGATTTTGTGAAGAATGAACAAATAAGAGTTCGGTCCTTCAGAGGCAGCAACACATGTGGAAGAGTGCTTAAAGGAGAACTCCCTGCTCACCTCTGCAGCTCTTTTCCATTCTTCAACCATTTTCAAGCTCACAGGGATAAAAGAAGCTCTTTTCCGTTTGACTTGTGGCTGTTGTTCATCATCTTCATCTTCTTCATCACTTGCTACCTAGAGAAGTTAACAGCAAAACAGAGAAGGCTTACACACATTTCTGGCAGCACCTCTTTTACTGAGTAGCTCCTGAAGAGGAAGGCAGCAGTTGGGTTTATTGATGCTGAAATTAGAGCTCTGCTACATAAACAGAACATGCAATATCATAAAACATGGAGGAGAAACCATGTCACTTAAAGCAAAAGAAACTTTCACAGGGAAAGGTGACACACAGCAAAAGGCAGAGAGAAAACACACTCTAAGGCTCTGCTTTGACAATCATTAAACTCCTCCTGCACAGCTCATTTCTGGTTACAAGCCTGCACACCTGCAGATGATCACTGGGGAAACCCCACCCCTCTATGCCCTCTGAAGCCTAAATACACTTCAGCCTTGCACTGAACTTAAACTATTTAACAAGTAATTGAAACACTTGGTCTCAGTAGTCCAAACAGGGCCTAGTACCTCCAGTTTATCAGGTGGTACATGCACCCTCTCCTCCTCATCATCTGAGCTGTCCGAGGCATCAAAATCCAGCAAGGTGCGATCGTTTTCCTCCAAGAACTTATAAAACTCAGGATCTCTGTCCTTCAGTCGGGAGAGCTGGTCTTTGTGTTCGGATGCTTTTCCCTTCTTCCTGGTGGATAACAATTAACAGGCATTTACTCACTGCTCCCACTTCTGCTGCTGCAAGAGGAACAAGCAACTCCTGGGGACTAAAGTACACCTGAGGGTGATTTGAGTGCTGATTAAGGCTGTGCCACAGCTCTATCCCTGCTCTAGAGGACTTGTGAAAGGTTATTTTAATGCAGCACTAAACTGTTGATAACAAGTAGATTGAGATATGAGCTATAGTTCACAGGGCATGAAAACAGAACATCAATTCTAAATTTCCCTGAACTATTCTCATAGGCTTTATAAAGAATACTGAAAAGTACTGCCAGAGCTTCTAATGATGCTTATCAGTATTTAAGAACTACTTCTTCATTTTGTATCTTGCAGACACCCCAAAGTCCTTGCAAATACACACGAACTGGGGAAAACTAAAGCCAGCTTTACATGAGTTCAATAAACCCTGTTAAAACTGAAACAGGGGGTGTTTAGATTGGATATAAGGAAGAAATTCTTTCCTGTTAGGGTGGTGAGGTACTGGAATGGGTTGCCCAGGGAGGCTATGAGTGCTCCATCCCTGGCAGTGTTCAAGGCCAGGCTGGACAAAGCCTTGCATGGCATGGTTTAGTGTGAGGTGTCCCTGCCCATGGCAGGAGGGCTGGAACTGGATGATCTTAAGGTCCTTTCCAACCCTAACTATTCTACAATATAAGCGTTTCTTCACTGCAGTTACTGAACAGAAAACCTAACTTGCATGCCATAACACCACCATGGTCACTGCCCTTTTAAACCCCCCTTGCCCCAGAGCCAGCCCAGTCTATGGCAGACAGCATGAACCCCGTGCTTACAAATGAGGCAACACCAAGACGCGCACCCAGCCGAGCAGCCGATGAACGCGCTGGGCTGCACCGCGCCTCACCCCGCAGCAGCGAGCCCTCACCTTGGAGCCGGCTGGGCCTTCCCCGCCGGCCTCGCCTTCCCATTCAGCCGCGACTCCGCCGCAGCCCCTTTGCCGGGCCTGGCTTCCTCCTCCTCCTCCCAAGCACCGTCGGGCTCCGACTCGGAACCGGCAGCGAGGAACTCATCCAGGCTCAGCTCCGCCAGGCTCCTGAGGAGAGAAGGGGGCACTCAGCAGGCCTGCCCGCTCACCGCGGCCCTAGCGCGGCGGTGAGGAGCTGCTGAAGGGCCTCGCCGGTACCGGGGCACCTTACGGAGCTCCCATACACCCGCAACCGGCCTAAATCCCGCTCTCCCGCCACCCCTCACCTCTTCCCAGCCACCGCCATGCTTTTCTACCCGGCTCCAACGCGGCCGCCGCTTCCGCTCCCAGCACGCCCCGCAGCGGGGCGGGGCGATTGAGGTGGCCACGCCCCCTTCGTACCCTAGCCACGCCCCCGGCTGCTTTAGCGGGGCCGGCGCTGCAGGGACCCCCGCTCACGGTACCGCGAGTTCGATTCCCCCCTCACACCGTTCCGCGGCGGAGGTTATTCCGGGTGAAGGAGGAAGCCGCGGGGCCGCCTTGTCCCGAGGAGGAGCCGCGTTCCTGCCCGCCCCTTGTCTCCCCGCCCCGTCTCCCCGCCGCGGGGCCGGCGGCAGCGGTGCGGGAATAGCGGTGCCCCTCAATAGCATCCCGCGGGCCGGGCCGTCACCGAGCCGGAGCTGTGAGTACCACCGGGCATGGCGAGGGAGAGCAGGAGGAGGGAGCGGCAGGGCCGGACCCGGCGGGAGCATTGGGATCCGTGGGGATAGCGGGGGGCCGGCAGGAAAAGGAGGAGGATGCCCCCGAAGGAGGGATGCTCAGGGCGCAACTTTGCCTACCGGGTACCAGAGCAGCCACCGATGCTGTTTCCGAGTCGCTGCCGCTCTGTATCTCGGCGTCAATCTGTGGCCAAGCCCGGCAGCGCATCTGTGCCAAGCGTGTTCTCCTTCCCTGTCCTCTGCCAAGTCGTGGAGCGATCCCTTCCATATGGGAATAAGCCGCAGCGAGACACTGGGGCCCAGGGAAAAGCTGCTCTGGCCGGTGAGGCTTTTCTTGTGCTCAGTGGAAGCACACGGGGTGGTTGGTATCATTGGCTGTGGAGGGATGAAGGGAAGAGGGAGAAACGTTGCCTCAGGTTATGTGGTAACCTGGGGGGACAAGCAGGAGGGAGGATATCTGGCCTCTGCAGTGACTTAGGGCAGAAGGCTCTCCTTGAGCTAGAGCATCCCTGTTCATGGAGGTGGTCCTGTGAGCAGGCAGCTGGTTGGGTTCTGCCTCCCTTTCCAAGGAATGCGGCCCTGGGACCTCGGCTTCCCCACAGGAAGGAAGGAAAGAACGCAGTGGTCCCTGTGTGCCAGGACACAGCCACCAACCCATCAGGCTTCTATGCCAAGCCAGGAAACTGCAGGAGCCAGCAGCCTTGCTTTGGTGGGGTCTCTTTGTAAAGGAAGCCCAATCCTCTTTGACTTCAAGGGCTGCTGTCCCATCAGCGCCCCATCAGCGCTGTCTCGGGGTGCTCCCCATTGCTGGAGACCACAGGGAAGAAGGTCTGTTCTGGACTGATTCAGTAACATGTGGATATTCAGGTGCTTGTGCCCCTGACAGCAGTAGGCTGATGCAGGTCACTTGTTGCCCCTAAGACAGGGACATCTGAAATGAGCCTCAGAGAGCTCCTGCCCCTTTCCAGCATGGATGAGGCATGAGGCACATTTAAGGATAGGAGGAGGGATAGGGCCTTAGTGACAGTTTTGGGATGTCTGTGTGCTAGTGTTTGGCACCAAGAGGTGATGGTTTCGTTTGCAGCTCAGTAACATTTCAATGTAGCTTATAATGTACTACAATGCCTTTTGGTTGTGATCACTATAGCCCAGCAAACATCTGTGGAATCTCTCCCCTCTGCATCTCAAGTTTCTCTCCTGACCCATGGACATCTGATGGAAACAGTATTCGGTGTGGTAGTGAGTAAGATTCTTTGGGACTTTGGATGTCAAGATCTGAGTTTCCTTCCTGAGAACTGATTTGTGAATCACAGCAAACAGCATCTAAATCAGAGCAAACCAGAAGCTGGCAGACATAACAGTCACTTGTCTCTTGGCTTGGCAGTCTAGAATCCACATGGAGTGGTTCCTTAGCAGCTTGGGTAGCAAGGATGATCCCTAATGCTTTCTGTCAGCTGCATTTCAGGCAGTGCTGGCTTCTGTATTGTCTCAGGTGCTGCAGCCTTGCCTCCAAATCCTTAGGCAAGCTGGATTTGATGGGCTTGATCCTCTTGAGGGTCTTCATCTTTTCCACCTGGCCTGCTAGAGCTGACTGCAAAGCCACATTGCCTCCTATAAAGGATGTGAGTCAGGATCAAGGATTCAAGCTCCTTCAGCTGCAATTCCCAGTGTACCAGCAAATTTAAGGCCATTAATATCACATACTCCTCATAGCTCAATCTTCATGTATGTGCCCTATGCCTATGGTGTGAGGGGATTCTCTGCTTACATGGTCTGGTGCCTCCATGCTGCCAACCCACATCATGGCTGAGGCTGGCAGGAGGCTTTGTCCGTAAGTGTTGTGGACCATGAGGTCTCTGTGAAAGGGATGCAGGTGATGGTATCCCTGGTGACCTGATTTGGAGACTCAGTGCACCCCAGGGCAGCAGTAAAAGATCTGCCAAAAGACCCAAGTGCCTTTTTCTTCTTTCCTAGCATCCCGTCATGGAGTCAGCTTCCCCTTGAGAAGCCGAGTCCTGAGTCTCCTCGCTCTCATCTGACGTCAGGGCATTGCTGACTGGTAACAACCATTCTGAACTGGCCCATTGCCACCTACTGCCAGTGTCACCTTGCACAGCGGACAGGTAAAGGGCACAGTCCCTCTCTGAATAGCTGCTGGCCAAGGATGTTGCAGACAGGAACTCCTTGGCAAGTGTAGTAGCCAGGAATACTGAGATACTCTTCTATGGGCTGCCTCCAGTGACCTGAGTGCTCTCACCTTGTCTGGTTACCTGTTTGAGTAAGGGGAGTTGGGGACAGAGATGCCTGAAGGGAGATCAGGGGTACTGCGGAGATGGGTAGTGCAGCTGAAGCTGTTAACTATCACCCTTCTGCCTGGAGAGACTTGCATGATGTTTACATGCAGAGGTTTGGCACTGCTTGTGCTATAAAATAGCACTGGATGTGACAATAGCTCCTCCCCTGTGTCTGTGGGGGACACTGGGAAGGGGGAATTAGGACATGACCCACATTTCCTTGGCAAAAGGCTCCTTTCAGTTATATCTCAGTGTGCTTTGTGCTGGCCTGTGGGAGCTGCTGCCTAATCCCAGTGCTGCAACACCTTAAGGGGTGAATTGGTTTCCATTCCTTGTTCCTCCCTAACCTAGGAATTCAGCAATCATAAACCTATTCAGGTCCTGACCCTTACAACCAATTACTTAGTGACCCAATTGTTAGCAGAGGTGCTTCTAAATCCCTCAAACATCCCTGCTTGGAGCTGCTGCAATCCCCTGCCTGCAATGTATTGAAGGCAAAAACCTTTGAATATGTCTGCAGGGAAAGCTGCAAAGTGTACATGAGAGAGGGAGAAGATTGTGTACCCAGCAGGCTGGATGCCCATTGTCTCTTCCAGGTATGGGAATATCCCAGGGCAGGCACTGATGCTCTGCCTTGTGTTCCCTCCTTTCCCATCTAAAGCCTTTCTGAGCCTGAGCTGGGGTGACTGAGAGCAACTTGGAGCTGAGTTCCCAAACAGAGCTCCCTGGGAGTGATGGGGAGAGAGGCTTTAATTAGAACAGATCTCCAGCCTTATGCGTGCACCAGAACCCATTGATGACAACCCACTGAGCTGCTGAAAGCCTCTGATGAGGTCAATGTGCTCAATGCCCTTCTTGCCTGAAGCCAGCACTCTGTGCTGTGGAGCTGGCAAGTGTGTGCAGCTTTATCCCGTCCTCCCCACCCCCTTGCCGAAGCTCCACATCCTCTCTGGCAGCTTGTCACTTCTCTGCAGATGTCTAGACAGGAGGATTCAGTGCGTATCAGTTATGCCTCATGCATTAAAAGAAGCCAACCCAAACCCAACCAAGCACTCCTGCAGACTCAGCACTGCTGCAGTGCCCTCAGAGCCCATTCCATGGACAGCAGCAGCATGTGTTGCCCTCCCATCCATTGCAGGGGGCTTAGGGAATAGAAGGCAGATGTGGTCAGGGCAGTGCTGGCAGCAGGAGGTGGTGCAGAGAAGTGTTTGGAGCTGAAATACGTGCTGCTAATGTCTCCTTGCAGCTCATCCCATTGTGTTCCTAAGCTCATGTGCTCCTCCGTGTCCATCAGGAGCTGGCAGAAGGTGTTCAAGTCCTCAATCTGGCTGTCGGAAACTGCCAGCTTCCCAGTTCTGCCACTTGACCAGGAATGACAGCTCCTCCTGCCACATTTCCATCACTGTTTGCTGTCCTGACCTCTATGTAGGTGCAGCTGTAAATCAGCCATCACTGGAGTGATGGCTGGACCTGCAGCTCAGAGCATCTGGTTCTCTTGCTGGTCCTGAGCTATTAGTTCCCTCTGCTTCCTCACAGTCATTGGCTCTTTTAGGCTGAACTCACAATTAACCTTCTATTAACAAGAATGTGAGCTGTTGGGATTCCCTGGATGCAGGGAAAGTGTTACAGGGCCTGAGAAGGAGCTGTACCCCAAAGTGTTATATTGAGGGGATAGTTTTCTGTCTGTATCAGTGATGCTAATGGGACATGTCCTGGTGGGGACAGCAGTCTTGATTTACTGCTTGCTTTGCATCTGAGCCCTGGGCCTGGATGATTCCCAGTCCTGTTTCACTCTTATTGTGGGAAAGGAGCAAGAAAGATAGGAATGCAATGTTTTTTGTAACAGGCAGTGCCAGCCCTTTGAAAAAAGCAAGAATTCAGGCTATCCAAGTTGAAGGTATAAGGGCAGGTAGTGCCTATGTGCTGTAGCCTGCGGAAACAGCCGTGGTGTCCTAGGCATGCTTACTGCAAGAGGATTACTGATACAAAAATACTGCCAGTCATCTGGCAGCTTAAAGCTGCTCTTTAGACATGGACGGGGCTCAACAAAATGGGTGGCTTAGCTGAATTAACTCCACAAGGGAATAGAGGTGGGAATCTGCAGGCCTGCATGTGCTCAGCTGCATCTCTGCATGCTGGGACTGTATTAGTGCTCTTTACAGCAGCACAACAGCAGCTATTTAGTGCCAGCTCAGCTGTTTGTGTCCCTTGACTGTTACAGGGAGGAGAGAGCCTGCAGGAACACAGGAGAACATTCCCAGCCCTGCTCCCAGGAGGAAAGAAGCTGCATGTGCTTATTTCCTCCCCAGGCTGGTGCTGCCCTGAGCTTTAACGTGCCTTTTGTATTGCATTCTTTGGGGCGATGCTGAATTGCAGGAGGCTGTTTAGTGGCTTGTGACCCCTTTCAAAGGGGTTATATATAGGAATATAGGAATTCTGATTTCTGTTGTAGGGGAGATGGAGATGCACTTGGGAGCAGTGATTTCTGCCTGTGACTCCACTGTCAAGCTCCATCTTCCCCAAGGGTTCATGCTGTGCCTCTGGCCCTGGATGAGTTGTGCTGTGCTGTTGTGGAGCTCAGTGCTTTGACTTCACTGCTTAGAATGGAGCAGCCTCTTCCTGCTTAAGGATGGAGCCAGAGGTCCACAGGGGAAAAAACAGGACTTGCGTTTGGAAGATGCAGCCCAACACCAAGGAAGGAGGGAAATGACTCCCTGATAGGGAAACTGGCAACCTTACTGACCCAATCTGTGCTGCCCTCTGCTCTGTTAGTGCCATCACACCGGTGAGTGCCAGAGAAGACTTCATGTCTTATCCTGAAGGTTTAAAAGCAGCGCTTCCATAGGAGATGCAGAGCTGTGCAGAAACCAGGGCATCACAGCTGAAAAGAAGTACTAGGATATCAGCATAAGGATAGGGCACATGTGGAAGCGATGAATTTAAGCATGATTTCATGTCAGGCCTTAAGGCACCTCATGCTTTAAGTGCCATGGGTTAGTGGTGGCCTTGGCAGTGCTGGGGAATGGTTGAACTCTTTTCCAACCCATCTGATTCCATGCTTTAGAGCAGAGGATGTCACTTCTCCACAGCACAGACCTGTCCCTAACACCAGACCAGCTGCACAGGATGTGTCTTTGCGCTCTCTCCTGCCAGACACAAAACCTCCATGCAGGCTGTCAACAAAAAGCCATTCTCCAGAGCCTTCCTGGGGAAAGGGCAGGCTCAGCTTCTCCCTGGAGGATCCTCTGTTCCCTGTTTATGCTCCTCAGCAGAAGCTGGTGTTTTGTGCAAGGAGAACAGAGCTCCCTTTGGACAGGGATTGTTTGCATTCATTACCAGAGCTGTTATGCACGGCCACGCTCTGTCGCATCGCAGCCAAACAAACGCCTTCCTCTTGTTGTCATAACCTAAGAGTTATTACAAGTCAGGCCCCACATCCTTTACAGCTGATGCTCAACACGTGCTGCCTGCTCCACAAAAGTGGGCTTGTATTGACTACAGCTCTGGACACTGCTTCACTGTCTCTTGTGGTCCAGGCACTGTTCCCATGAATTGTGTCTTAGCAATGCTCATAGACTTTCACTTCCTGGGAATGAAGTTTTAGAAGGAAAGGAGGAATATTGAGTGCTGGCAGTGAGGGTGAGAGCTCAGGCACAGGGAGCAGCACAAGCAGCAGTGGGGTGTCCCTTTTTTCCCCACTTACTATATTCTGATCCATTAAAACCAAAAAGCTCTGATGGGATTGCAGAGCAGAGGAAAGTGAGGTGAAGGGGTTGTACCCACTGCAAGCTCCATGCCAGAGTCCCTGTGCTTCAGGAGGGTGACATTTTACCATCAGAAAGGGATTACTGAGGCTGTAGTGTGGCTGTAGCAATAAACCACCAAGCAGGGCTGGTTCAGGCTGCACATAGGTCAGGCTGTGTGCAGGGGTGCTCGAGAGCCCCATGGCATCTCCTTACGGCCTTGCTTGGTCACATCAAAGACCAAGTGACACTGTGGCGGTGTAGCTCAGGGTGCTGTGCATCAGTGTGGGTGATGGAGAGCTCTTCAGAGCACTATGAGGTACAAAGCAGGGGCTGTGGGTGGAGAGGGAGTGGGCAGTAGCTGGTCCCCTACCCTGTGGCTGTGGGAATTATTGCAAAGGAAGGTAATGTCACCCTTGTCACTCTGCATTTGTACTTGCCCAGAGTTGTGCAATGACTCAGTAGCAGGGCTGGGAAGAGAGCCCAGCATTCTCGACCCTCTTTGGAAATGAGTTTGATCACTGTGATGCCAATGCATCAGCTGCAGCAACCTTCAGTCTGCTGTGCCCTCTGTGTGTCTCTGCTGACCAAGTCATGTGTCACCCCAGCTGGGCCAGGGCAGCAATCCCTTCCTCACAAGTCTCCAGGAGCACAAGGAGAAGTTGTCCCATCTTTTCCTTGTTCTTCTACCTCATCCTGCATCCTGGTCCCCCCACTGCTGTGGAGCTCCTGTCTCTCGCTATCAGGAAGGGAGATGCAAGTGCTCAGTTAGGGCTGGGGCATGACTTACATAGGGATGGGGAGAAGCATCCTCAGCAGTGTATTGAAGAGATAAACCAGCTCAAACAGATCAAGAAAACCCTCAGCTTGCAACCAGGGAGGGGAATAAGGGCAAGAAAGCACTGTCTGCTCTCTGCCACTAACCTAGGTCTGGGAAAGGATTAGCTGGAGATGCTAACAGTGATAAACCACCTTCGTGTGGGTACCTCTCTTCCAGCAGAGTGAATTAACACACTGAGGGTGTGCTACAGCTTTCTGAGGGGTGTGGGAGAAGACCAGCTAACTCATGGGCTCTTTTTCCCTATGAAGGGCACACTGGCGTCCCACTTATTACTGGAAAGCATTGACAGGCACTGCTTTTGTTGTGTGCCCCTGAGTGTTCCCTGCTGCCAGGGACATGAGGAATCAACACTGAATGATGCAGATAGCAGAGGGCATTGCAGGCTTCTCTCCTCTCAGGAGAGATGTTTATTCATCTCCTTTCCTCCCCCAGCCTCTCGTACGTGACACAATCACTATTTCAGACCCGAGCAGGAGGCTGCGCAGCGTGGTGGGGCTCTATTTTTAGGCCCAGGATGGCTGGGGATGCGGAGGTGCTGTGAGGGATTCTCTCGCGGCAGGGATGCGCAGGCAGGCACCACGCAGCACTCGGCTCCTTGTTCCTCCCTCCCCCTTCTTCCTCCTGCTGCTCAGTCATCCCCTTTCTCTCTCCCACCTTTCCTTCAGTGCTGACACAGCCAGACGCCTCTCAGAACAGCACAGACAGCATGGAAAAAGAAAACGTGCCTTTTGGGGGCAGGTTTTGTTCTATATGAGCTGATGGAGTTTATGGTCCTGCTCTCTGTCCCAGGTTGAGCAGGACTGTCCCACTCCATGCTCAGAGGTGTGTGTGATAGTTCTGCATTGGGTCCCATCAGCATCTCTGGTGTTTGCTGGCTGTCCCAAACTAAAACTACTCCAAGTTCCAAGTTACCTCTTGAATGGCAGCCAGGGATGCTTCCAGGGAGATGTAGAATGCTTTGCCCATAGTGCAGGCCAGGACTGTTTGGTGCAGCCTTGAGGCTGGGGTTGGACATGGCTGGGTAGAGGACAATGGAGAGAAGTGGGAATGAAGATGTTAAGATGTGGCTGATCCCTAACTGGGCACCTGGGAATGCCCAGCAAGAGATGTTTGCTTGGCTGTAGTGACCACAACCAAAAGGCATTGTAGCACATTGTAAAAGTACATTGAAGTGTTAGTGAGCTGCAAACCAAACTACCACCTCCTGGTGCCAAACCCTTGCATATGGACATCCCAAACCTATTGTGGAGGCCCCATCCCTCCTCCTATCCTTAAATGTGGCTCATGCCCTCAAATCATCCATACTGGGAAGGGGCAGTGGTTCTCTGGAGCTCATTTTAGTAATCTTAGGGGCAGCAAGTGACCTGCATCAGCCTAAGGCACCTGAAGAATCAGTTGGAAGTTGGAAGGGGACAGGCACCGCTTAGACCTGTGTGGTGCTATTCCTGCCTGGGTAATGCTTTGTTTCCCCCCTCTTGTCAGTGCTGGAGAGAAGGGAAAGCCACCCGCAGCCATGGAAGGGGGTGTGCAGCTCCTCAACCGCGATGGGCACAGCATCTCCCACAACTCCAAGCGGCACTACCACGACGCCTTTGTGTGCATGAACCGCATGCGGCAGCGAGGGCTGCTCTGCGACATCGTGCTCCACGTGGGCACCAAGGAGATCAAGGCCCACAAGGTGGTGCTGGCGTCGTGCAGCCCGTACTTCCATGCCATGTTCACAAGCAAGTAGCCTCCTTCTCTTCTCTTCCCCATGGCCAGGGTCTCCCTGCTCTTCCAACCTTCTCCTCTCTGCAGACCACTTCCCCTTTCTGCCCTGCTCCTTATTCTCACTGCTTTCCCTGATGGAAATATGGTGCCTCTGCATCATCCCTGTGAGAAGTGCAGTAAGGTTCAGGTTAGAAGTAAGGAAGAAGTTATTCACTGTAAGGGTGGTGAGACACTGGAATGGGTTGTCCAGAGAAGTTGTGAATGCTTCATCCCTGGCAGTGTTCAAGGCCAGGCTGGACAGAGCCTTGGGTGGTCTAGGGTGAGGCATCCCTGCCTGTGCCAGGGGTTGGAACTGGATGATCTTATGGTCCTCTCCAATCCAATCCAGTCTGAGATTCTATGAATATCCCTTATTTGTCTCCTTTCCATAAAGCCCTTTGCCCACAACACGCTGCTTGGGCATCTTGATGCCCATCATTCAGACATGGATCCAATTCCCTGGAGTATACTGCTAAGAGGTGGGCAGGAGAACTTCTGTTGCTGTGATGCTGGGTTGTAGAGATGGATATGACTTGTTCCACACATGGTCAAGCCTCTCTCTGTGGAAACAACCCTGCTGTGGGCCTTTGTTCATACCCAGTGTCTGTGTTGCCCCAGATGAGATGAGTGAGAGCCGCCAGACGCATGTGACGCTGCATGACATTGACCCACAGGCCCTGGAGCAGCTGGTGCAATACGCTTACACGGCTGAGATTGTGGTGGGCGAGGGGAACGTGCAGGTAGGAGCTTCCCCACACACCTCTCTCCTCCACAGAGCTGTCCTGTACACTTACCCCCTGGGGATGCTTGTTCTGCACAACTCGGTCTGTGGTGGTACCCGCATTAGCAGTGGTCAGGGTGTTCATCCGCTTCCCTTGCCCACAGATGTGGCTCCTCAAAGCACTGTGCAATGGGCAGGTCTGAGCATCTCCCATTCTCCTGGTCCTACGGGGTGGCCTCAGCTGCCTTTTGGCTTAGCCCTGTTGGAAACAAAGAATGCTTTGTCCTTATTGTGCTTGTGTTCCTGAAGGGGCTCAGTAAACCTGCTCTGACATTGACTTGCAGTGAGATGAGGGTGAGAATGGTTTCCTTGCTCTGGAACCTCTCTTTTCCCCCCATTCTTTCACACTGCCAGACACTTCTTCCTGCTGCCAGCCTGCTTCAGCTCAATGGTGTGCGGGATGCTTGCTGCAAGTTCCTACTCAGCCAGCTTGACCCATCCAACTGCCTGGGCATCCGGGGCTTTGCTGACACTCACTCCTGCAGTGACCTCCTCAAGTCTGCACACAAGTATGTCCTCCAGCACTTCGTGGAGGTGTCCAAGACAGAGGAGTTCATGTTGCTGCCTCTTAAACAGGTGAGGTCCTTGTGGGAGTGTGAGGGTATAAGAATTGCAAAGCTTTTCATGCTCAATCCACACAGTCTATGTGCCAAAAGCCAAAGAAACCTGAACTGAGGGGACAGGGTTTGGTAGAACATGGGTTCATTCCCTGTGCTTTGGTCCAATGAAGAGACAATAAATGGAAAGAGTGCTTAATGCCATGTGAAATAGAGATGGGAGGGTAATTGCTGCTAGTGGTGCTTGCCACATGGGATCTGAGCACACTGCCCTCCCTCAGAGGGCACAGTCCAAGGGATAAGTCCTTGCTGCCCTGCTCACATAGCTGTGATGTTTAATTCAGAGCTCAGCTAATGTTTCCTGCTGCTCTGCAAGTGGTGCCAGGACAGCTCCTGGCTCATCACTGGCTGCAGGGTGCTGTGCCTTGGCCAGGAGGCATTCCCACTCCTTGCTCTGCATCACCCAACCTCCATGGTCCCTCAGCAGGATACAGGCATTTCCCTTTGTTCTCAGGGCAGTGGGGTGTGTGGCAGTGAGGGGAGGGTCGTATCCTGCCCCAGCTCCATAATCCTTGGCCTGTGAAGCAAGTGTGCTGGGAACAAGCAGGGCACCTGGCTCTATCCCATGGAATACTGAAGGGACATGTGCAAGCGGAGTCATCTGCCTGATCTCACTGATGCTGATTGGAAGTGTCAGGCACTGCGGCAGCTTCAGACACAAAAAGGGGGGATGAGCCAAGGAGGATGGTCCAGAGCAGAGCTGTCTCCACACCAGCGAGGAGAGGCACAGCTCCTGGTCTGGGGGGACCTGGTTACTACTTGGATCCTATGAGAGAGAGTAGATGTGCACCCTCAACCACTAGCATCTGCAGGAGGCAGGAGCATTGCCTCTCCTTGTTACCTGTGTGTGAATAGGTCCTTTCATCCCAAATCACACCAGCTAGCACTTGCCCTTTCCACCCTGCAGGTGCTGGACCTCATATCTAGTGACAGCCTCAATGTGCCGTCAGAGGAGGAGGTGTACCGGGCTGTGCTCAGCTGGGTCAAACATGATGTGGACAGCAGAAGACAGCATGTCCCCAGGGTGAGTGTGCTGGGGAAGGTGGCCTGGTTCCATTGACCAGCTCTGAGTGCCTGGCCTGGGTGAATATGTGGCAGGAAGAAGCTGTAGGGTGGACAGAGGGCAGGGATAACGGGTCCCTGCTGAACCACTTCCAATCCAGGCATAAATGAGGTGATGCTGAGACAGTTCAGGCTCCCAAAGGGTATGCACTTTGAGATCCCTAACTTGGACAAATGGAGCTCTGGGGAGGATGTGAATAGTGGGAATGCTCAGCCCTGCCTCCAGCCTGTCCCCCTGCTTTGCTGGTTGTGTGTCCTTAGACATCCCTCCCGAGGGCCATGCAGCAACATGGGGTATGCTGGGCAGTGGGGAGCAGTGTCTGGGCTCTGTTACTTCTAGCATGACTGCTAGAAGAGAATGTGGGTACTGGTAAAGGGAGGCTGTGGGATGTGTCATGGCCAGGTTGAGGACTTCTGGCTCTGCAGAGACTGAATTGCTCCCTGTGCTGTGGTGCCCTTCATCACAAGCAAGCAGGATGGCACCTCCAGGTCAGTCAGCCTTGCCAGGGTCCCTGCGGTTTGTATGGAAGATGTAGGAGCAGCACTGAAGGAACCCTTCCCACCTTGCTGATGAGGTGTGATTCCTCCCTTCCCAGCTTATGAAGTGCGTGCGGCTGCCCCTGCTGAGCCGGGACTTCCTCATGAGCAATGTGGACACAGAGCTGCTGGTGCGGCACCACTCGGAGTGCAAGGACCTGCTCATTGAAGCCCTCAAGTACCACCTCATGCCAGAGCAGAGAGGGGTCCTGAGCAACAGCAGGACGAGGCCGCGGCGCTGCGAGGGGGCCAGCACCGTGCTGTTTGCTGTGGGTAAGACCCTCTCGTGTTCATCCAAACCCCTTCCTGTGGTGTCTGCACTGCTCTTTGCTCTGTTCACCATCCATATTCACGTGCAGGCGGAGGGAGCCTGTTCGCCATCCATGGGGATTGTGAGGCTTATGACACACGGACAGACCGATGGCACATGGTGGCCTCTATGTCAACGCGCAGGGCCAGGGTTGGAGTTGCTGCCATTGGGAACAAGCTGTATGCTGTCGGCGGGTAAGGAAAGGCTGGGAGCAGGGATGGCCTCTGGGTAGAATCATAGAATCCCAGCCTGGTTTGGTTTGGAAGGGACCTTAAAGCTCATCCAGCTCCAACCCCTGCCACGGGCAGGGACCCCTTCCACTGGAGCAGCTTGCTCCAAGCCCCTGTGTCCAACCTGGCCTTGAGCCAGGGATGGNACCCCTGCCACGGGCAGGGACCCCTTCCACTGGAGCAGCTTGCTCCAAGCCCCTGTGTCCAACCTGGCCTTGAGCACTGCCAGGGATGGGGCAGCCACAGCTTCTCTGGGCACCCTGTGCCAGCGCCTCAGCACCCTCACGGGGAAGAACTTCCTTATATCTAATCTGAACTTCCCTGTTTCAGTTTAAACTCATCACCCCTTGTCCTATCACTAAAGTCCCTGATGAAGAGTCCCTCTCCGTCATCCTTGTAGCCCCCTTCAGACACTGGACGCTGCTCTAGGTCTCCATGCAGCTTCTCTTCTCCAGGCTGAACAGCATTCCCATATCTCTGGATTATCCACTGCAGGAGCTTTGTGCTTTCAGCACATCCTCTGATGCACTTTTCCTTAAGGAAGCTGGGGAAGGGGTTGAGAGCAGGACTAGTGACAAGGACTCACACCAAGCAGTGCTGCCTAGGCTCTTGGTTGGCTCTATAACCAGCCCACAGCTTCATTTGCTTCCCACCTCTTATATGTTCTCCTTATTTCCTCCCTGCAGCTACGATGGCACCTCTGATTTAGCCACAGTGGAGTCCTATGATCCCGTCACCAATTCCTGGCAACCCGAGGTGTCCATGGGCACGAGGAGGAGCTGCCTGGGTGTAGCAGCACTTCATGGGCTTCTCTATGCTGCTGGAGGGTACGATGGGGCCTCGTGCCTGAACAGGTAGGGAATTGCCTTGCTACAAACTCCTCCATTGCTCTTGCATGAACTGTCCTTGGCACTGGGGAGCCTGCAAAGTCAGCTCCTGAGAGATGGACTGGCCCCAAGAGTAGATGTCTTGTAACTCAGCTGTGTGTTCCAGTGTTTTTGGCCCAGGCAAATCTTCTTCAGGGGGAAAACCCCACCTTGTAGCCCTCTGCCACAACAGAACACAGCCTTTGTCAGGTCTTCCTTTCATTTCCCCATCTATTCCCAAGCTTTCATTTACAAGCTGCCCCTGAGGGCTTGTGTCAAAGAGCTTTGAGCTGGGCTTTGCCAGTGTCACACCTTTGTGTTCCTGTGTCCCTGCCTGCTGCAGCGCAGAGCGGTACGACCCTCTGACAGGCACCTGGACATCCATCGCTGCCATGAGTACCAGGAGACGCTACGTCCGGGTGGCAACGCTAGGTGGGTGATGGCATTCCAGCTTCCAGGCATGCTGTCTCTGGGGGTTCCCTTCCATGTTCTTCTGTTCCACTTTCTGCCCCTTCTTCCTAGCTTGTGAGTCCAGTGCCCAGCCATTCCTCTGCCATATCCCCAGTCCTCAGTGTCTCTAGGAACTGAGTTTCATCACATCCTGGAGGCAACTCCTGAAGGGACCCACAACTTGTTCCTCAGCTCCTTTGTGCCCCTTCTACTTTGGAGCAAGAAGGCTGGCTGTGGATGGTCACCTATCCATAGAAAGGAAGAGAAACCCTTACATACCACTCCATTATGAAAGCAGAACAGTCCTTTTACTGATGATCCAAGCTCTACCAGGGGTGTCACAACATCAGGTGCAATGCTGTGATGTGTCCAGACTCCACTGAATGAGTTCTGCCCGTAAGGAGGATGCAATGTGAGAACTGGCCACCTCATTGTCTAATACAGCTATGGGGTTAATACAAGTACCAGATTCCACCCTAGCAGGGGTATGCCAGGGTACCACACTGCTCCCCACCATCCCAACAACTCCTCTGTGGTGTCCCAGTGGTGCTTCTCCTCTGCCCTGTTCTCTGTTTTCAGCTCTCAGTGCTGACTCAGAGGTTCCCTCCCCTCCATCACCTGCTCATGCTCTCTGCCTGCCACAGCCATTAGTCCTGATCCCCTGCTCCAGCTAAAAATAGCCCATTGCTCCCTTAGGGAGCACTTGCAGCTCCCATAATGAGGAAGGTCAATAAGCAGCATGTGAGGAAAGCTTTGGGAAGCTGGTGGTGTGGCAGAAGTACTGCCTGATGGGTATTTCACAGTGTTCCAAGCTGCAAGGGGATGGGGAGCTCTGCTGAGAGGAGCTTGGTATGGTGTCTTAGCTGTTACCTAAATGGGCATCATGGGCAAGGGCTGTGGGAGGCTGACTCCTGTGCATGTGTGACTCTCTTTGCAGAAGGCAACCTCTATGCAGTTGGGGGATATGACAGCTCATCCCACTTAGCCACAGTAGAAAAGTATGAGCCTCAGGTAAGTACAAGAGGGAACATGCCTGATAATCCTTTATCCTCTCCCCTCTTTGCGTGCCTGAAAGGGCTCTGCAGAAAGCTGAGGGCTATCCAAGTTGCTATAGAACTTAGCAGCCAGTGAGGGGTCAGGTATGTGTGGTCTCTAAGCTGTAGTTTAAGATGTTGGACTTGATCCTAACAGTGTTTTCCAGCCTAGTTGATTGTATGATTGTATGTGACCACTTCCTAGCACAGTGTTGCAGCTGCCACCACGTGTGACTGTGAACTGGAGTGGATATCAGGTCCCTCCCCAATTCTTCCCTATGGGCAGCGTATCCAGGGTGCAACCCAGAGCTCATCCATTCGAGCTCTGAGATTCCCAAGTTTTCAGCCACCAGAACACTCTCTGTCCCCATTACCTGTAGGCTGGCTCTTGTAGAACAGTTCTGGGACATGCCCTGAGTTATTTCCAGCTTCCAGCTGAGGTCCTTGCACATCCACAGTGGTTAGCAGGGACTGCGGCAGGCTGGGGATGTGTGTTGAGCTTGGGGTCTCCCAACTCTGTCAGAGCAGGCTGGATCACTGCAGAAAGATCAGAGAGAGGGGATTTGTGAGCTGTAAAGCCACAGTGGTGACTTGTGCATATTTGACATGGATACAGCTCAGCCTTGGGCTGGGTTCATCTGTGACCTGAACAGGATGCTATGATTCTATGACCTGGAGGCCCAGCACGGAGATGTCTGTGCTCATGCCCCTGGGATGGCAGGACTCCTGCCTGCTCTCCTGTGCCTTCCCAAAGCCAGTCAGCAGAGGTCTCTCCTGGGGCAGCTCTTTATGGGAGAGTTGGAAGTAAGGGGGATCCCCCTAGAAGTCTTTCTGAGGAGCACCGTTATGTCAGGAGTGTGTGGTTAGAGCAGGACTGACACCATAGGGATACATGGAAAACGACTTGTCCATCTCACAAACCTCCCCTCTTCCCAGATCAACACCTGGACACCCATTGCCAACATGCTGAGCCGCCGGAGCAGCGCCGGGGTGGCTGTGTTGGAGGGGATGCTCTATGTGGCTGGTGGCAATGATGGGACCAGCTGCCTTAACTCTGTGGAGCGCTACAACCCCAAAACCAACACGTGGGAGAGCGTGGCACCCATGAACATCCGCAGGTGAGGATGGAGTGCAGGTGATGCCCAAGGCTTGGTTAGTGCTGCCATTGGCTCTGTGCTGCACAAGGGCAACCCACAGTGCCTGCTGCACTGTGAAAGACCAAGGGGTATGTGCCGTGAGTGCAGAGCAGAGATCTTCTGCCGAGGCCAGTCTGTGGCCGTAAAGAACCAGGTGGTATATAGCTGGGCAATGCCATGTAGGAGGTGTTGCTGGGCTGCAGAAGGGTTTAAAGCTTGGAAGTCCAAGGATTTTAGGCTCCTAAGGCTTGTTATTGTCAGAATCACAGGATGGTTTTGGTTGGAAAGGACCTTAAGATCACCCACTTCCAACCCCCTGCCATAGGCAAAGACACCTTCCACTAGAGCAGGTTGCTCCAAACTGGCCCTGAACTTCAGAAATGGCACTTCTCCAGTGGGAGTTAAGGGGAAGATCTGAGGCTCTATATTGTGCTTCACTGCTGATGGCCTGTTTGAGCCCCAGTAGTTCGTTTTCACTGGGCATTTGAGGCTGTGCACTCGCCTTGTGGGGTTTGCAGAACTCTGACCATCCGAGTGTTAATCTCGACACCCCATCTAAACCACATTGAAGCCTGTTGGTCTCTGCATGGTCATTCCAGGAGCACCCATGACCTGGTGGCCATGGATGGGTGGCTGTACGCTGTAGGTGGCAACGATGGGAGCTCCAGCCTCAACTCCATCGAGAAGTACAACCCCCGTACCAACAAGTGGGTAGCAGCCTCGTGCATGTTCACACGCCGGAGCAGCGTAGGGGTGGCTGTGCTGGAACTCCTCAACTTCCCACCCCCTTCCTCGCCCACCCTGTCGGTGTCTTCGACGAGTCTTTGACAAAGAATCAGGACCTACCTTACCTCAAGGGGACAGGGGTGGGTGGTGGAGCTCTAGGCTCACCCCACGGGGCAGCCGGTCGCTATAAGGAGGAGAGCAAAGGAACTGGCCCCCAGCCCCAGCATTCCTTGAACCCTGGAGCCATCTCTGTTCTCGGTGCACACATCGGATCAGCACGACCACAGCAGTTAGAAATGTGCTTCCTGGACGAGCACCCTCCTCGTAGAGGGCAAGAAGAGAGGATGCTCTCTGCTCCGTTCAGACTCATCTCACCGCTCACCCAAAGGGGGTATATTTTCTTTGGGGAGGGGGAACTTAAAACCATTGCTGCTTCTTGGATTCCCGTGATCCAGCCAGTGCCACATGGATGGGCACAGCCAGCCTTGGAGGCTTCCAGGAGTCCCGTGGGGTGGCAGAGGTGGGCAGCACCCAAGGACACGGCTGAGTGTGCAACTGCTCCTCTGAATGTCACTGTAGCCTAACTCTTTAACCAAGCCTATCGTGCACTGTTAAAAGACTCTGAGGCCACTGTATGGTTCTCAATGGTGTCTAATTGATGCCTTAAAATACACAAACCAGAAGAAGCCCAGCTTAAGGGACAGAGCCTGGAGGAGGTGAGGTTTGGAGACAGGACTGGATGCAGCATCCTGAACCCTCCAGTGTTTCCATGCTCAGCTGGCCCAACCTCATTCCCCAAGATCCCAACTGACCATTGCTCCCCAGCCAGGAGGATGAGTTGAGGGACCTTGTTGCCATCTGTGCCGCTGCTGTCCCAGGTTCCAGTGACTGTGTGGGTGCCTGCTCTGTGCATATGGTCCTGGTTCAGCTTGGGAATGGGTGGGCCTGTTTGGTGTTCCACTCACTGCAAAGCAGGTGCTGGGTTTAGGGGAAGGTACTGGTTCTCTTCTAAATGAGGAGGATTTCCTGGCATTACTTTTTGGGGTGTTCATATTTTGCCTTTTTTATTATTTGAATTGCTAATGTTTTAATTTTTGATGACTTCACATCCCTTTATTTTTGACACTCCTACAATTCTCCATCCCATCTGCTTTTAGGGATGGGCTTACTTTCCTCACTTGTGGATGAGATGATGACTGTGTCCTGGAAGATGTTCTCTATAGATGTATGGGTTTGTATGTGCATGTGTGAGATACTGTGACAACAGCATGAAAGGGACCATTTGCAATTAGCAACTCGCTGGCAATTAAGCAACCACTTTAATTAGCTAAAGGTTGAGTAAGTCAGTACTGTAGGTCAATAAGACCCACGCAGTAAGACCCACCTATGCCATGAAACCTCTTGGGTGGTGTTTTCAATGCGTGTACTCTAGGGTGTGTGTGTGAGCCTGGAGCTCAGATGTGTTATCAGGTGTTCTCCATGTTAGAGAGGAATGACTCAACCACTGGTACCTCAACAGTGTTCAAATGTAGCATTGGAAATACGGTCTAACTGTTCAGAACTAATTCCTTTATCCTTCCTTATTCCCTGCTCCTTCTCATCTCTCATTTACAGTTTGCATTTCACTTGTGGTGGTGTTTGTTGGCCTGTACATTCAAGGGGCTTTCAAGAGATCTCTTTTCTTTGGGGTGAAAGAAGAGTTTGAGATGAGACAGGGACTCTCCAGCTTCAGACCATGCTTCTGGTGATCTGCTTTCTCCTTGGCCAGGTGCCTGCATGCTTTACAAGCCCACTTACAGTGCCTCACATTGGACCTGAAATTACCAGCAGCTTCTGGAAATCTGGGCTGCTTCTCCCCCAGCCTCTCCCCAAGGACACTGTAGTGCAGATGTCCAGGCTCTGCTCATGCAGGTTGTCCCTTGGTCAATGTGGTCGCTTGAATCTGCTTTGTTGGAAGTAACAGTGAAATGGGTGAAGTCTGCACTGCTGCATGCATGAGGTCTCAGTCATAGAGTCAGAAGAGTTAGGGTTGGAAAGGACCTGAAGATCATCCAGTTCCAGCCCCCTGCCATAGGCAGGGACACCTTGCACTAAACCATGTCACCCAAGACTCCATCCAGCCTAGCCTTGACCACCTTTCCATCCCACTCCTAATAAGCAACATCAGGATTCCAGTCTTCTGCTGGACCAGCACATGCAAGATGCACCTGGCTTAGGGTCCTGTTTGAACAGGATCACCCTAAAAGCCTCATGGCTGTGCCAGAAGTGAAGGATGCTGGGGTTCTGCTGAGACCTCTGTGTGATGAGTGGTGTAAGAACAGCAGAGCCCAGGCAGCCTGCTGAAGGGCTGATTTCAACTAAGTTGTTCTAGTGATGGTTCACATCTGGCCAGCTGTGGCTGTTAACATGAATGGGGCCTGCTGCCTTAGGGGGGCAGCAGGCAGGCAAAACTGGAGGGGAAGCAAGCAATGGAGGAGGCTGAGGAGAGGTTCTGTGCCATGAGCCCTTGGCCTCAGTTGTAATCTTTAGCAATTTACACCACCACTGGTGTGCAATGCTGCCCTGCCTCGAGGATCAGGGAAACAGTCAGTGTGGCTCCTGTCACCCCATCACTTGGGTCCTGAGCAATATCACCACTGAGCTTGTTCTGCAGGAACCTGGAGGGGAGGGAGCTTTTTGTGTCTGTGATGTTCTAACTATGCAGGTGCTCACTGCTTTCCTGTGAAAGAGAAAGAAGGAAGGAAAGGGGGGAAGAGTTCCCCAGCAGCTTGCGGGGGTCCGGAGCACCCTGACCCACACTGTGTGGACACGAGGTGTCAGCATCTACCCTGGGTGATCCCAGGGTGGACTTGCTTCTGGTGCTGCACATCCCTTGTTGAGGAGGAGGCCTCAGAGGGGATGTGTGTCTTTGTCTGTCTGTCTGTAATACCCTAACTGAGGGGAGGAGAACTGTCAACTGTGTGTGGCTTCTCTGCCAGTTTTAGTTAGTGGTGTCTCACCCACCATGTTACTTGTGCAATTCCCTGTGTGAGCTTTTTCCAGTGGAGGAGCATCCGCCAGCGGGTGGCTCCGGAGCTGTGTGTGTTGATGGGGTTCACCCAGGGACCCCGCTGTCAGTCTGCAAGGCCAGGCAGCAGCCCTTGCCCCAGTGTGCAGGGAGAGGGCTCCTTGACCTTACCAATGGGCAGACCTGTTTTACTCCATGTCAGTCTGTTGTCACTTTGATTTCTATGTAAGTTATCTGACTTATTTATGTGGAACATCGTTTCTCTGAAGTTTTTGCACTACATGGGGTCGGGGAGGGGATATAAGCAATAGAAGCCAACGTGTACAATAAAGACATTTTCTTGAATACCGGATCCTGCCTCTTGCATCCTTGCTTTTCATTTCCCGGTGGGGCAGGGAGATGCTCTCTGTGTTGCCATATGCAGAGGAGGGGAAGGAGCTTCAGGCAGAGAATGGACATGGCAGGCTGTGAGCATCTGAGCAGCCACTGATGGAAGAGACCTCATTTGCTTGGGTACAGCCACTCCAGGCTTCGAGGTACAAAGAGCAGGGACAGGCACTTGTCTGGAGGCCAGGTTGGTCTGGCATTAGTAGAAGGAACTGCTGTGCTACAGGTGAGCAACTCACAGCTCAGCTCCTGGTCTGGCACTCATCTGGTGGTTGCTGTCCTGAGGACAAGGTGCTTTGTATTCCCAGCAAGGATGCTGTGCTGGGACAAAGATGCTTATGGTGTTAGAGACCACTGGAGAAAGCCCAGCCTAATGCATAGGGGCTTTAGGGGCACACTGATTTATACCCCCTAGGATTCCCACTCTCCAGTGCTGTTGACAGCTTTCCTCCACACTGGAACTGAAAACCAGAGGGAAAACATCCTCCTTTACCTCCAGCTGCCACATGCCTCTTGCCTGGGGGCCAGCATAGCTGGTTGGCCTGGTTTAGCAGCAGATCAGATCCACCTTCCCTTGCTGCTGCTTGAGAAGGGGGGAAATACTACTCCCATTCACCATGGTGGGAGTGCAGGGGGTGAAAAGAGCAATGAGAAGCTGCATAGCAACACCCCATGGGGCCCCAAAGGGAACTTTCCCACGCGTGTGTGCTGCAATCCCTGCAGCTAAGCCGTGATGCTGCACGGTCGGCACGCCAGGCTTGGCCGTAGCCACCCGTGTCTTCTTTCTTGCTGCTCTCTAGGCTCTTGCTTCTGTTTCAGGCTGCTATAAATAACTATCCTGCTGTAAAAGTCTGTCTAAAGGCTGGAGCCACCCAGTTGAGGCCCTCCTGGAAGCAGAGCAATGAGGGACTGGGAGAGCTGTTTACCCAGCAAATGGAGGAGAGGACTTGCTCGCAATCACTAGTCTCATTGGTCCTACCAGCCATGGTTGTGTCACTGGTGTCCCAGTGATAAAAGGATGCATATTTGCAGGCATACTGCATATTTGCCTCTCTCTTGCTGCAATAACAGCAGGAAAGAGGCAGTTATATCACTAGGTTCAGCTGTAAGGTTGTACGTAGGACAAACACGTTAGGAACAGCACATTTCTGGTCACAGTGCTGACCGTGTTAGCCATGGGTCTTAACAGGACTCATGCTTTTCCTGAAGCAAACACAGTTGTTGCTGTTCACTGTGAGGTTTGGGCTGTGCCAGGAGGTGCTGGGCTGTGGGTTTGCTGGTGGATTGGTGTCTCACAGCTGTGCAGGGAGGACAGAGCTTGCAGAAGCCCCCTGCCACCAAAATCATGGCAAGGGGCCCTCCAGAGGGGTGTCTGACTCTGGATTATGAAGGTTAATGGACGACACAACAGAAAGGGAATGTTATGGCATGTCCATTATCAGCAGCTCTCTCTGGGCAAGTGTTGCCTGACTGTACAGTTATCTCCCGGGGGATATGTGGACTTTGTTAGAGCAAGGTGACTTCCATTCCAAGTCAAGGTGGATGCTAATAGAGTCTAACACACCCATTTTGTCCAAGATCTCACATAGCACATCTCTGAGTCAAATGCTTCATCCCTTGTTGAAGAAGCATCCCAGTCCTCTGGGAGTTGTCCAGGTAAGCAAGAACCTTTCCTGTTAAAAAAGCAGGAAACTCGGGCTCCAGGTTCAGCTTCACTCCTAGCTTCACTTTCTGTGCATCTCTTCCTGTTGTCTCTTGGCTGTCACAGGTCTGCCCCCCATGCAAGTTCCTCTCTGCTCCCATAGCAAGATGGAGCTGCTGGGCTGTCACTAGAGACAAAGCCTGCTTCCTGGAGCAGGAGAGGATTGGTCTTCCCAAGAAACATTCCCTCTTAGAGTTGCTATTGACTCTCACTGACTGGCCAGTCTGTAAGAGATCTATGGATCTTACAGTCTTTGTGTCTCGGAGTCTCCCTAGCTCCATAGATGTGTCACATCATGTGCTTTGGAGTCATCCCTTAGATCAGCACTGTTTCTATTAACTAAACCTGATGTTTTTCAACTGCAATTCAATTACTTGGAGAAGATCTAATTTCCGTGGCCCCAAGTTGATTTGTATTAACTAGATTTTTGTCCTTTAATTCTTAAAGTGAATCAAACTCCCTAACAGCTCCTACATCATTTTCCTAGGGATCAGTGACACCAGCAAACCCATAACTACCAGGATTCTTTATCCATTGAAATATCAGCATCCCCATTAACTTAAGCAATTTCTTCCTTAATTCCATGGTCCTGCAAGACTTTGGTATAAGATCCTTCTTTGTTCTCAGGTCTTGTAAACCACTTTGACATGAACTCTCTGAACCTTCTGATCTAAGTTTTATGCTCACTTTCCAGCAGCCACCCGCAGTCCCATGGAATGAAAAGGACTTTGTCATTTCCTATGACTATGCTGCCTGCATTTATTCCAAGCTATAGAACAGGAATAGTTGCTCTGCATCTACTTTTTGGATTGTTGTTAACTACTCACTCCTATTATTTCTATTTCCACAGAGTAAGGAACTCATATCATGGTCAGGAATCTATGAAAGCATTTCCTCCATAAATATCCCTTTAGTTATCTTGTCATATCCATCCCTTTTTGATTCCTTTACCAATTTCCTGTAATTCTTAGATTTCAATACATGCTACCTTTCTGACTAACATTCCAGATGTACTTGTTAGGGACTCCAGCTTTGTGCTGTTTGCCAGTGAGGAATGCTAGTGCGTGCTAGTCACTCTATCTAAGCACTGCTGGGTTTTTAATTCATGGAATGGTTTGTGTTTGAAGGGACCTCAAAGCTCATCCAGCTCCAACCCCTGCCACGGGCAGGGACCCCTTCCACCGGAGCAGCTTGCTCCAAGCCCCTGTGTCCAACCTGGCCTTGAACACTGCCAGGGATGCAGCAGCCACAGCTTCTCTGAGCACCCTGTGCCAGTGCCTCAGCACCCTCACAGGGAAGAGCTTCTGCCTGAGAGCTCATCTCAGTCTCCCCTCTGGCAGGTTAAAGCCGTTCCCTTTGTCCTGTCACTACTCACTCTTACAGAAGCCCCTCTCCATCTTTCCTGCAGCCCCTTTAGGCACTGGCAGGGCAGAGAACTCTGCGCTTAATTCCTCTTTACAGGAAAACTGCGCTCTGAAGCTGGATTCACCCCCCTTGAGGGCACCGGTTTGTCCCGGAGAAATCCCAGAGCCCCATTCCAAATCAGGACTGAGGCTGCCGGGACCATGCAGTGGGGCTCACCGGCAGCGCTCCCGCAGGGATGCCGTCCTGCCCGCGCTTCCCGGGGCCTGGATTGCTCCTCCCAGCGTGGAGCGGGGCGGGAGAGAGGGGCAGGAGCAGGGGTAGGGGCAGGAACCTCAGCCCAAAGCCTCGCAGAGCTCACACCCACCCGAGTCACGGCGGGCGGAAGGGGAGCGCCTGCGTGACACAGACACACGGATCCCGCTGCTCCGGGGCGCTCCTGGTCGCTGCCGGCATGGGGAACATAACGTGTGTTCCTCAAGCACCCGGCAGGCTCCGAGGCTCTTTCAGAAGGAAGCCCTCACTGAAGAAGGAGTAAGTACACTTTGCTGTTACCCCGCGCTGCTTTCCAAGTGGTGCTGCCTTTCCCTGCTGGCTTTTTTCCCCTGGGATGCAGCGTGCAGGATGGGGCTGAGCCCCGCTTGGGAAAGCCAGGAGTTGTGTGCTCAGCAGAAATGAGGTTTGCATGGATTCATGGGGCAGTGCCAGGCACAATGAGCGCCTCACAAGTGGCTGGAAGGGAATTCCAGGGCTATGCCAGCAGAGTATCTGAGCACATTGCCCCTGGGAGAAGTGTGATTTAGTGGATTTCAGCTGGAAAACTAAAGCTCTCCTCCACGGAGCAGGCAGGGCAAGGTGCAGCGTGAACACTCCTTGTTTTACCTGCGATGGTTTTACTCATGACACCGGAGTCATGGTGCTCTGTTGTGAAAGAATGGCATTCCAACCTCCTCTGAGTTCAGGGAGAAAGTCCTGAATCCCAACACTCTGCCCCTTGAACTGTGTTTGGAACCCTGAGTGAAGGCACAACTGGAAATGTCCATGGATCCTTTGGGATCTTTGGTGCCGGGCTGGCCAGGGCAGTGTTCAGGTGTCCACTGATGGACCTCAGCCTAGTGGGGAGTGTGAAACAAGCCAGGTTAGATGGGGCTTGAGCAACCTGCTCTAGTGAGAGGTGTCCCTGCACATGGCAGGGATTGGAACTGGAGCCCTTCAACCCAAGGTAGTCTGTTATTCCATGACTGTATGATTCCAGCCTTTCCCATGCCTCCATCCCTGCCAGTACTTAAGCATACACAAAGCAGAGCTCTCCCCGTCCTAAATGCTCCAATCTGGAAAGAAGCTCTGTTGGGAACCAGGGTGGCTCCTCACAATCTTGCTGGCCCTGACTATGCTACATGCTGGGCTTTGAGACAGACCCCATAAACTCTGCTCAGCCGAGGGGATTCTAATCAAAAGGAGACACTGAAACTGTCCCCTTGGCCTCCTGTGCTGCCATAAACTGGGGGTCTGTGGGATAAAAGAGGGTGGATCACTCAGGGAATGTGGACCCTGGAGAGCTGACATTGGGTGGCTGCTGGGGAGCAGCCGAGCCCCAGAGAACCTCCTGTCCCTGATGACTCCCACTTCCCACACTCTCCATGGAGATAAGCCTGGTTTCTGCCGAGCCAAACAGCACAATCTGATGGAGATGGAGCAACTCCTGGGAAGTCCCAACAGAGCATTGGTGACTGCTCTGCAAGGAGGAGCTGGGAGTGCAAGGAAAGAGATAGATAGAAATCAAGCCTCTTTGTGACTATACAGTGGTATATGTGTACATATGCATCTCCACTCCAGGGGCTTTGGAATAGCTGTCAGGATTGGGTGTGCTCTTTGTTTTGCAATGGAACATCTGGTCCCTGCACTGATTTGCAGACACCAATGAGCCCATCTGATCCTTTGGTGATGCAAAGGCAAAGACATGCCAACAAGTGCAGCACAAACCCCATCCCAGTTCTCCAATGCTGTTTATCAGCCTCTTACTGTATTGGGAAGATGAGAAAGCCCATGACAAATTGCGTGCTTAGTTTTATGACTTCCTGATTTCTAGGGCAGCATTCAGTGTGCATCAGCCTAGATTTGTGTTTGCATGTGTGTGTTTTGGGTTTCTTTTCTCCCTTCTGTAGACAAAATGGCAAGAAGAAACTGCCCAGCTTTTTTGGGATAGAAGGAGGGCAGGAGAGAGATACGACCACAGACAAAATCCTGCAGTATATTCCAGGAAAGGCAAGTACAAACACATCCAACCCCCACCCCCACTGCTCCCAGAGATTATTCCCACCCAAGGACAGTGCTCTGCATCAGAAGGAGGATGGGTCTGGATCTGGAGGTAGCAGCAGGTCTATCTCAGGGAGGGATTAAGCCCTGTGCCCCAACATCCCCACGGAGGTGTGGTGGTGACCCTACCATCATCCAAAACATATGATGCGATGGGAGGATGCTGCTGAAAGCCAAGCAGGCAGCATGGTGGGAATATCCCCCACACATCCCCTTTGCTCTTGGTTCTTTTGTTACTGGTAGCCTGTGAAAGAAGGGGAAAATCAGAGCGAGCATTTAAAGGTGGGATGATTCATTCCCACGCTGGAATGAGACAGAGCAGCAGTGTATTAGCAATAAGCCTTGGGAAGGTAAGCAGGAAGGGCAGGTCTGTCCCAGGCATGTACCAGCCTTGTGGCCATATGGCCCATTTCCCAGCACTGCTCAGGGAAAGCAGAGGTGAAATGATGAACCCCAGGATGTTTTCTCAGCCCCTTTGGGTAAAACAGGGATGCGGATTGAGCTTTGGGGCCCATTGGCTGTACTGTGTGTGCATCTCCCCCACTGCATGGCAATAGGATGTGTGGCTACAGGGGAAGGGGAAACTGAGGCACAGACAGCTAGTAGAGCTCATTTCAGAGCAGGTCAGCAGCAGGGCATCATCTCTTGGGTTTCAAGCTGCAGGTTAGGTGGATCTCAATGGTGATGAGGTGCTCGACCCTGTTCTCAGCAATTCTCACATACTTTGGGTTGCTGCCGAGGTTCCAGCATCTGCTCCCTACAAGCAGGGACTCTTCAGTCCCTTTCCATGCAGCTTCTCCCATGTTTGCCCTTTCCAACCCTTTTGCTTTTCCTCATGGGGACCTGAGAAGGGAGCAGGGTTGGGATCCTCCTCCTGGCTTATGAGGTGACCATGGGACGGTGCCATCCTCTCTCTTGGGACCTGTGTCTGTGTTGAGGTGGGAAGCACAGGGGAACTAGGAATGTTTCATGCTCCTGCCTATTATTTGTGAATGGGAGTAATAGGAACGTGGAGTGGGCATGGTCCCTTGCGGGACTCGGCTGGCATCCCAAAGAATGGGACCAGGTCCTAGATGGATCCTGGATCCTTCTGCCAGAGAAGCTGTCATGTTAGCGGATCCTGGGGCTGACAGAACAAAGGTCACTGCGAGATTACTCGTTTGGGAGCATAGGAGAGTGTGGGATCTCTCCAGGGAGGGAAGGAGGGCGGAGCGATTGGTTGGATGTTACCCTCGCCTGGGGCACATGGGATTCAAACTCAGCCACAAGCTTCTTGTGTGGCCTGGAGAAAGCCTTGGCTTTGCCCTTTTCCCATTCCTGCCTTTTCAGGAGAAACACCTCTGAGAGTAGGAAGGGCTGGGATAAGAGGGAGTGGAATAGAAAGGAACCATCAGCACAGGACTCTTCTAATGCAGTCTCAGAGGAGATGGGATCACCAAACCTCAGGCCATGGCAGGCAGTTTGGGGCTGGAGCAAGTGACCTCCATGAAAATCACATTCCCTCTGGACCCTGCTGTGAAACCAGCACCTTGTGCTCCCACCAGCCTCATGCCCTGTTTCCCACACCTCCCAGTTCCTGCTTCTATGAAGCCCAAGCAGAAGCAAAAGGGGAGGATGTGCCAGGGGAGCCTTGCTTCTCGTTTGCTGCTTTTATCATTGAACAGCAGCTTTGGGAGCCCCAGGGTACGTCGAGAGGCTGAGCTCTTCCTGCTGCCAGGGCTGTGATTCAGCTGGGAGTCACTGGGGTCTGCAGGGGCTGAGGCAGGTTAATTATTAACTTGCTCTACCTGTAGGATGAGGCATTGGAGACAGGGGGAGAACGTGTCAGGGCACTTGCACTGCCAGAGACCTGCTGCTTCACTGAACCCAGAGACAAACCAGGTTGCCAATGCTCTGCACTGCCTCAAACCCAGCTGAGCTGACAGAACCAGCACTGATTGGGATGGGAATGTTGAAAGAGAGAGCTTGCCACCAGCCCAGCCCAGCCAGGGGAGTAAGCAGCAGGCTGGGAGGATATCAGAGGAATGATAAATGTCAATTCCCTTTCATTTTGGCTGCACTCTGAAGCATCCCTATGGTTCCAGGGGATGCATGGGCCCGGGAGATAAGTGATGTGCATGGAGGAGGCTGTGATAGCTCTGGTCCCTGACTCCCCCAGGACATCATGGGGTTCCCAGTGCTGCTTTCTGGAGGTTGGCCAGATCTGTCTCAATCCCTCAAAGAGCAAAGGGATGCACTTATGGGTTTGAGCCCAGAGACATCTAAGACTCAGCACGAGCTATTTTCTCCAGAGTCAAGTAATCCATATCCTGGGAAATTGCTATTGGACCTAAGCAGATGATGAGGAGTTTGTGGGAAGTACCATTAACCTTACAAAGGTTAACCTTATGGTGCTAGACAGCCTACTTCTGGGAAGAGAGGACAAAGAAACCATAGGCATTGCAGATGGATGTAGCTGCCCCATCCCTGACAGTGTTCAAGGCCAGCTTGGATGGGGCTTGGAGCAAGCTGCTCTAGTGGAAGGTGTCCCTGCCCGTGCAGGAGGTTGAAACTGGATGAGCTTTGAGGTCCCTTCCAAGCCAAACCAGTCTGAGATTGTATGGACAAAGCAGACGAGCTTCTTGCACGTGCACATTCATTTGGTATTTAACAGTGGCACTCCATTGAAGGACATGAAATTGGTGGAAAAAATCCCATGGAAGACCTGGGAAAAAAATATAAAAGACATGAAGAGCCCCATTTCTTTCTGCAAACCCACAATGTCTGATCATGAGTGATAAGACTGGAGCTTGAAAGGCTGGTGTGACATGGGCCAGAAGGGCCCTGCAGCCGAAAGGGCAGCAGAGTTCAGTGATATGATCCTATTTTGTCCATGGTCTTGGAGATACCCCCATGTTTATTCACTATCATCTCAGCCTTGCTGCAAACCCTTGCAAGCCAGAGTTTCCTGGTCCTTGTTTGGGAGCAGGAGGTATTCCATTTAATTTATTCCTTGCCCCATGAACCGTGGCAGTGGAAGCTTTTCCTTTCCCTCCTGACCCCAGCAGGATCCCTATGGAATCCGGTGGGTTGGCGGAGCACTTTCGCTAAACTACTGCTGAATTCCCAGCTCCATGGCTTTTACGTCTTGGGGCCCTCCTTTTTACAGAGGAATTTGGCTGCCACATTCCGGGCAGCCTCAATGCCCAGGCAGCTGGTGTTGCTGCTGTCACTGTGTCCATAATTCCATTGCTTTATCCTCTCCCTTATTCCAGCAGTGTTTTGTTATTGCTGTCAGGTGATCTATTGCTCTTTGTTCTGACAGCAGCTCGGAGCACACATGTAATCTTTTCCTATGTGTAATTGCCTCTCAGTGAGAGCATGAATTGGCAGCCAGCAGGTTCCCACCTCCAGGGGTGCTCCGCATGGGAATTGCATGGAGCCAGTGGGGAAAAGCTGAGCAGAGAAGGGGTTAATGCGTGTCTTTAAGTGAGTTTCCTCCAGCCAGTGGAAGGAGCCCCAAGCTTTGCAGGTGAAAGGGACAGCATTAGGTTACCCGCTCCCCTCTGGACCTGCTCTAGGTATGAGGGGGGTTAACCTCATGCCGGAGGGTTGAGTCACGGAGGCCCCAGCAGACAGCTCTGCTGGTCTCTGCTGCTCTCCATTTATCATGGAGCTAACACAGCTGTCTCCTTGGCACAGTGCGCCGGGAATGGGCAGCTAGGCAGGTTGGGAAGCGCTGGAAGTGCTGGTGCACGGGGTGACGGCTGACACTGGATCCATGCAGCGCCCCGCAGCCCTCTCCATGCTCATTCCTGGAAATGCTGTTTGGATATGAGGAGCTGCATGCCACTGCTACGCCCTGTATCCCAGCTCCAGCATGGCCATGGAAGTATCCCCAGGGGTCCCACCAACGTGGCCCCACATTCTGGGGACCAGGACCTAACCTTTCCCTCCTGCCTTCCTCCTTTGCTTGGGAGTGAATTCCCAAGCGCCTGATGTGCCTAACAAAGCTGACATTTAAGACTCCAGTGGGGTATAGACCTGGGGGGGTATATGGCCTTGTTGGGATATAGCCATTCCCTTATGCCAAGGATGTCAGCCAAGCCCCTGGAACAAAACCGTTCTTCCCAAAGAAACTACAGGGAGAGCTTTTCATCCCTGGATCTATGCAGTATACACACAGTGCAACAGCAGCCCAGGGCTGTGAGCAGCAAAGTGCCATAGGGATGTGGGTTTGTGCTGTGACACAAAAGGAAGAATTTCCATACAACCAGAATGTAGGAATTAAGGGAATGCCCCAGCCCTAACTGCTGTCTCCCTCTCACATCAGCCCTTGCTCTCATCCAGCTTCCCTTGCCTTTTTGCACTGAGAATACGCAGCTTCTCAACTCAGAACCTTGCATCTTCTCATATGGCTGTGGGACTCTGCCCCAAAAGGGTCTGGATGTCTGGAACAACAGATTCTACCTGGAAAAACCAAGAGATCCAAGCAGATGAGAATGCTGAGGAATCCAGGTGGAAGTAGAGCAAAAGAAACCTTTCCACTAACCCCAGGGGAAGGCAAGCTGTGCTTGCTTAGCCTTGAGCAGTCCTTGATCCTTGCTGCAGAGCATTTGATCAGGATGGCAGGAGATCATTCAGGGATATCCTAAATGTAGGATATGCTCTGCACCCTGTCTTCCCAAGCCAGAAAGCCTCCCTTCAGGTCACTATCTCCCCTTACATAGGGAGAATGAAGTAACCAAACCCCAGCTCCCTGCTGGCATGGAGACCCAACAACAAACAGCCGGAGCAGGGCACATGCCCAGGGAGCCTTTCTGAGGAACCCGTCTGGGAAGATGTTCTGGGAATGTCTCTTCCAGACATCATCCTGCTGGCTCTGATGTGGTCTTTATCCGGAATTCTTGGTATAGAGTATTCAGAACCAGGAAAACCAGAAGGAGAACTTGGACCAGAGGTTCCCCAGCCTGTTCAAGAAGGGACGGAGGAAAACAGTTGTCAGGAATCTGGGCAAGATGATCTATTACTCCAAGGTCAAGTTCAAGTTCCAGCACTGCCAGGTAAGCTGCAGTGCCTGTTTGTGGGGGTTTCTTTTCCCAGGAGTGGCTGGTAACACTGGCTCCTATCCCAGTGGGGACCTGGGTCATGCTTCCACGCTCAGATCTGCCAGCAGAGATGTGGTGGTGGCCCTTGGAGAAGCAATCTATGGCTTTTCCATGCACAGACCAGTGTGAGGTACAGAGGGAAGCTGGGGTGAGGAAGGTGACCTGAGATAAACCCCAAAATATGTGTTTTCTGCAGGAGGTGAATGACTGCTTCTTGGAGCTGTTTCAGTCCTACCTGTACTTCCAGTCTATGGGCTCCAATGGACTCACATACCAGGTAGGGCATCCCTCAGGGGAAGAGAGCGTGTTTTCCTAAGGGCTGTAACGCAGGCAACCTCAGTTCACCTGGGTGCTTGGCCTTGTCTGTGGACAGAGATGAAGGATAGAGGTAGCATAAGGGCTTGTGAAGGGCTGGCAGGCAGGACCAGAGATGGGAGCTGTTTAGGCTACCTGGAGATACCAAGCAGAGAGAGTTGTGCATGGGCAAGGGTCAGAGCTCTTATTGTTCAAAATAGAACAGACTGAGAGAGCTGAGCTGGGTCAGCCTGGAGAAGAGAAGGCTCCTTAAGGGGAGATCTTAGAGCAGCTCTAGTGCCTAAAGGGGCTGCAGGAAAGATGGAGAGGGGCTTTGGCTAAGGGCCTGTAGGGCCAGGCCAAGGGGAATGGCTTGAACCTGCCCAAGGGGAGACTGAGATGAGCTCTCAGGCAGAAGCTCTTCTCTGTGAGGATGCTGAGGCGCTGGCACAGGGTGCCCAGAGAAGCTGTGGCTGCCCCATCCCTGGCAGTGTTCAAGGCCAGGTTGGACACAGGGGCTTGGAGCAAGCTACTCCAGTGGAAGGGGTCCCTGCCCATGGCAGGGGTTGGAGCTGGGTGAGCCTTAAGGTCCCTTTAACCCAAACCACTCTGTGATTCTGTGTATTACAATTGGCTGGTTTGCATGTGCAGGCAAAACATCACGACTGAACAACCAGGTAGCTCTCAATGTTCTCTCCCTGCAGATGAGTAACTAAAACTGAGAGTGGCTGTTTTGTAGATGATGGTCAAATTTGTTCCCTTTAGAAGTGATCTCTTGTTTTCTAGGTGACTTGAGGTTAATGCAATATGCCAACACAATCTCTTGAGTCATCCAGCCTTCAAGAGGAAAGACACATGTCACAGTGCAAACAGTCTTACAAGATCTCCCATCTACTTTATAAACAGCTCCTTACTTTATTAATTGTAGAGGAATTAAAGAGGAATTGATGTGCCAATACTGGCTTCTAGACATTACAGCAGTCAGTGTTAGTGCTTGTTTAAAAAGCCTGAGACAGGGAGCACAAACTTGCCATACTGTGCTTTGTTATTGTGGGACTCTGAAGGGCTGGAGTATAGAAACTGGGCAGCTCAGTTTTGCTTTATGGTCATTCCCATCATCCCCATGGAATGTTGATGAGGTTTCCCTTAAGGCTGAAGGTTTTGGAATGTAAAGGAAGTGTTCTGCCTCTCAAAATAACGGTGTGTTCTCTCTATGCAGGGTCTGCTGCCTTTGAAAGAGCTGCGTGTGTGTGAGATGGAGACTGGGAAGAGCACTGGGCAGGAGGACCATGCTTTCCGCATTGCAGGTCAGTGCATCTTGGTTTGGTTTGAGCAGAGAACAGAGGCTGTATGAATCACGACTGTCTCTGAACTTTGTCCTGCTCTGACCTTGTCCCAGAGAAGAACATGTTGTAGAAGGAGGCTGCAGACAGCTGAAGCTCTTCCAGCATTTCCAGCTTTCCCATCAAGGCTTCCCTGGTTCTAAACTCCTGGCCAGTGATGCCTAGGGCTGCAGGCAGGGAAGAGAGTAGATAGGGAGCACAGAGGAAGGACACTGCTGTGCTCCAGCTGGTTAGTGCTCAGGGCACATGCTGACAGTTCCCTTTGTGCACCACATTTGGATGAAGGAATGGAATAAAACTCCTTCTCCCACTTCTTGTGACCATATAAACCTGGAGGTGAGGAAGTGACTCTGGTGGGAAACAGTGCTGAGAGGTGAGTTACCTGTGCTGTTGACACCAGGACCCAATGTCACGTTCCTCTTTCCCAGCACTCCTATATCCACAAGCCTTTTAAATTTGCTTTATAAAGGTTTTCCTGGGATAACAACCTATCTGCAGCTTGGCTGGAGGCTTCTTTTGGCTTAGTCACTGCTTAATTACAGCAGTTGCAAGCCCCCAAGAGTAGTAGTTAAAGCATGAAGTGCACAGAAGGAAGTGATGATACAGAACCAAGAAAGCTCATCTGTGTCCTAGGCCCTGTCTGTGTTCTCTGGAGTCCTCTGGTAGAGAGAAGCTTATACAAGGACCACTCAAGGACTGGTTGCACTGTTCTAGGTAGAGCTCTCCTACAGCCCTTTTTGGGAGTGTGTAAAGTGAAGGAAAGCTCCCATGCATAACCAGTCAGGGGTGTCTGCCCTGGGGTGGGTGGACTTGTTCTGCTTGTATTAAAACATGCAGGAGTGTGGCTGGGTGGAAAATTGCCTCAAGCTTTGTTGGGTTTATGTTCTGCTGATGGAAAAAGCAAACCCAAGCCCTTCTGACAGAGTGCTGTCTAGAAGAAAGCAGTGACACGAAGAAACCAGGGAATCATAGAATGGATTGGCTTGGAAGGGACCTGAACGCTCATCCAGTTCCAACCCCCTGCCACGGGCAGGGACACCTTCCACTAGAGCAGCTTGCTCAAGATCAGTGGGATCAGTGGAGCTTCAGGGGGTGGAATCAATGAATGGAGGGGATAAGAGCCTTGTCTGTGGCCCCACACAGGCTGAGAGTGGAATTCTTTTGTCTCATGACCCTGAGACACAAAAGACGTGCATCCATTCCCTTGTGCAATCCCATGGCGTCAGCAGTTGCCCATAAACTGTGCTTCCCAGGCTTATTCAGTACATCAGAGATGCCGGCAGGATCACTGGATGTATGGAGGTGGAGCATGAGAACCAAGCCTGGCAGCATTCAGAGCCATCCCTGGTGCATCAGGATGGATATGTGGATGATGGCTGGCTATCATCTTGGCTTTGTGGTCCTTCTCTGATGCTGATGCAGTTCTTGAGCACCTTGAGTTACCCCTCCCTCCTCTACAAATGGAGCAGCTTCTTAGTGTCAGGAGACAGAGATCTGGCTGGGAATAGCCTGCTGCTGCTGCTCTGGGAAAGGGCTTTCTCACTTCCGATGTTCCTCTTGAAGCATTTGCAAAGAAAGAGGAAGGACAGGGCAGAAGAAAAGAGCAGGCGAGCCGACACAGGTTGCTCAGCATGGCTGTGTCACGCCCTGTCACAAACGTGCCCTTGGGGGTGAGGGAAATGGCAGGAACTGAATGAGAATGAGCAGCAGCCTCTCTTGACGCCTCCCCAGCAGCTCAATGCACCAGCTTGAGGCACATCTGAGGCTTCAGGCTTAGGCAGAAGTTCGTTTTCTCATTCTCTTCCTTTGGGGCCCTGTTTAGACGTGGCAATGTGAACAGCCCTCAGGATACGTCTGAAAGGCTGGCCTTAGAGGGGGGGGGCAGAGCAAGCAGTGCCATGTTAAGGGTCATGCCCTACCAGCAGAATTCCTGCTGTTTCCATAGGGACCTGGATGCCCAGAGAACTATTCAGAGTATCTAGATAAAGCTAACAACACTTATATACCATCATAGCCACTCTATGAAGTAGGTAATGCCTTATCCCCATTGGGAAACCAAGGCAAGAGGAGAAAAGATGCCACGATGGCACACAGGCACTTGGGTGCTCAGTAATGCTGAACACCTAATGACTGTAGTGGATCTGAATGGAGAGGTTAAGGAAAGTCACTCAGGGAGTCTGTGCCTCAGTTTCCCCACCCCTGCTTTGTCTGAGTTAGTGCATTTCCTGTCAGACAGTGGTGTTTCAAAGTCATCATTAACAATTGGTCATGCATAATGCAGGAATTATGCGATGAAAGGCTCCACAGAAGGGCAAAGTACCACTGTACCCAGAACACTTGCTTATCTTAATGTTTCCAAGTCCCTCTGAGCCAGATCTTACCGAGCTTGTACCAAGTGTGCTTTAACATGAGATCACTGGTAAATCATTAATCACAACATACATCCTGCAGCCTGCCAGAAATGATCCTTCACGTCACCAGGTTGTGTCTGTAGTGAAGAGCAGAGGGTGTGTGGGAACATTCACATCCACAAGATTTAGGGGCTGTTCCTACTTTCAGGAGTATGCCTGAGAGCAGCTTTAGCTTGTCTGGTACAGATTGTATTTGGTGAAGCACTAAATAAAGAGTGTCAGGAAGCTACCAGTGTTCTACATATTGAGTGCCAAAGTGAAAGTAAGAAGTAGCATGAGACTTTGCATTGAGTTGGGCTGTCTGCAGCAACACAGTGTGATAATCTCTGCCTGCAGAGATGCTTCTCACAAGCTGCTATGGACATTTAAAGCTGGAATCTGTCTCTTGATGTCAATATTGACTTTTGGATTGTCTTTGATTCTTGTCCCTGGCCTGGATTTGGACTGAAAAGTGACTCGTGATCAGAGTGAGATGTGGCTGGTGGAAGGAAAATGCTGGAGTCATCTCTGCTGGGATGGTAGTGGCAGGAAGGGCTGATGTTGACAGAGCAATGCACTGATGGGCAGCCCATGTGTGATGTGCTGAGTGTAACAGCTCTGGCCAGCTCTTTACTTGATGCTGCAACTGGTGCCCTTATCTGCTCTGCTCATCCTGTGTCTCACATACCTAGGTCCTCTGCTGAATCCCCTTATCGTGTTCTGCCCCACTGAGTCAGAGCTGAAGCAGTGGCTTTATCACTTGGAGAAGCAGATCCAGCTAAATGGAGGAAGCCTTGGCTTGCCCTTCCTCTCTCAGGTTGGTGTCTTTTGATGGTGAGGTGTGCTCAGCTGGACAGAGCTGGGCCACTTGAGGGGATGCTGTATTGCTTCTGCCTCTGGAATGTTCTGCCTGGGGAGGAAATGCGGCCTTAGGGTCCTAGGTCTGTGCCATCAGCACCAGAGTAAGGTGGGATTTCAGTCTGAATGGCAACCTTAAGGATGCTGTCTACTGCTAAGACCTAAAAACAGCTTCTAATTTAGGAGCTTGGCTTTTGTGCACCCTCCTCTGAAGTTTAGGGTGCAAAAAGGGAGGTTTTGCAATAGGGCCAGGCAGGTGGTACACGTGGAAAGGGAGATCTGTGACCCTGAGGTGCCACCACCACAGCCCCTGAAGGGGCAGAGGTCTGGTTCAGAGAAGTTTGCACCCAATTGGCTTGCTTGTGCAATGATCCCGAGTTTACAAAACATTTGGAGGAGGAGGAGACTGGGACCAGGGCCTGGAAAACCAGACTCCAGAGACTTGTCTTCTCTTTCAGTCTCTGTGGGGTGTTTCACTTCCCTCCTTGTCTCCATCTCCCCACTCGTAAAACGAGGTATTCCCGTTTGAAAAGCAAGGTACAGATGACGCTAGGTACCAAGTATTCAGTTCCAGTTGGAAAACTGACTCCTGCACAGATTTATTTACTGTTCCCTGCTTCTGCCACTCTTGAAACATATCCTGAGATGTGCTGTGTGCTGTCTAAACTCTTAGGGGAGGACATGTCTACCTTGCTTCTCAGTTTTGCTCCTGTCCCTAGAATGACTGGAAGCAGAGCTCCATAGGGAAGGAGGAGCTGCGGTGGTCCATGCAGAACATGCCTGTCCAGGGCTGGAGAGGGACACAACGGGAATCCTTAGGCGATGTCCTTTGTGTTTCCAAAGTGAAGCTTCAGCATCTGCCTTTCCAGGTAGGACGCATCCCTGAGGAGCAACCTTCTGTCAGCATGGCTTAAAATGGAGTGACAAGTGCAGGCCTCTGCCTACCCGCTGCCACTAATCCAATGTGTCCCTGAAGGGTCATTTTACCTATATCCTTGTGCATGGAAAAAGGTTTTTATGGCTCCTGTGTCCCAGAAGTGATGCCTGGGGAGAGCATGTGCATAAAAGCATAGCAGGACAGGGCTGGCAGCTGGAGCTGGCAGGGATCTCTATGGAGCCCCTGTTTCCAGAGCCCTGGCCTCAGGCTGCTGTCAGACAGACAAAGAGAAGGGCTCTCCAGATCTGAGCCCTGCCTGGCTGTTCACAGGGAACCCTCTTCCTCTTTACTTTCCAAGGAGCAGCATGACCGGCTGCTGGTGCTTTACCCGTCCACATTGGTGATAGTATCTGAAGAACAAAACAGCCTCTGTTTTAAGGTAAGCTCAGCACCTCCCTGCTCTCACTCACCCATCCACAGCAGCTATTTCAGCACCTCTGTGGCTTGTTGCTCCTTCTCCACCTGGTTTCCCTTGTGCTCTCCATGTTGGCAAGGGCTTTCCCTCCACGCTGCTCCCTTGCCAGCAGGCAGAGGGATGTGGCAAGCTATCTTCCCATGAGAAACACCTTGCCCTCCTACAAAAGCCCAGGGGGAAAGGAGCTGGCTGCCAAGGAATCTTGAGTCTCTGGGAGGAGGGAAGCTGGCATGTTTCTGTGTGGTTACGCTGGCACAGAATCTGGCTTGCCTGCTTAAGACAAGAGTTGGAGCCGCCCCAGAGAGTATCCCAGTGGGGGGCTTGCTTTGCAGGGTCTGTGGGACCACTTGGAAGCAGGTAGCATTCAGGCAGCACATCTGATGCTCATGGGGAAGGGTAAATGCATTAGTTGGCTGGTGGCCAGAGAGGAGAGGCTGCTGCTGGCACTGTGGAACAAGGGCACCAGTGGAAGGGCCAGCAAGGATGTGGAGGTCTGAGTGCCCCAGGGATATGAGATGAGCTTCTCTAGCGCACTGCTGTGTCTTTGCTTGTGGGAGCCATGCTGGGAGCACAGCACAGGCAGCCCTGTGGGCCATGGGAGCTGCATTCACGTTGCCTTCAGCCTGAATGGCCCTGAAATGTGATTGTGAACGTCCATCTGAGTCATCACTGCAATGGCTATTAAACAGCCCTGTGCTTTCTGGCCCCGTTTGCCAAAAGTAGTACTGAACTGTCTGTGAACCTGCACGTGCAGCATCCTGCCTAGCCACTGAGAGAGGAGCCAGTGACAAGGAAACCCTGCAGAGACTGAGGGCTTGGGAAACGCAGTGTGAACTCACTGGGGTCCTTCTTCACATGATTTCACCATGTCTACATTAGGCCCCGAGCCACACAGGCTGCTTTTAACACAAGGGAAGACTGCATAGAGCAACCCCTGGCCAGAGGAGATGCTGTGCCTGCAGCAGGAAGGGCGCATACACCAGTGAGAGCTCTCCTCCATCCCTATGCAGCACTGGAGGGTGTTCTCCAGCAGTTTGTGGCTTATGCGACACACCTCAGAGCTTGTTTTTGGGAACACGTTTGTAGCTCCTGGGAATGGAACATACGTAAGGGGACCTTGGGCTGGGCTCACAGATTAACTCATCTCTTTTGAAAGCTTAAACCAGATTTGTCTGCCCTGGCCATGCAATGTTCCCTTCCCACGGGGCTGAGTGTGGGTCCCTGGGCGGCTCAGTGCAGGGGTAATGGCAGGGCTCTGCACAGGGGCTGATTCACCAGCTTGTGACACTGCACTGGGAACCTGATTTTCCACAGGCAAGTCAGGGCATAGGAGCCTTGCTTCTCCCAGGGCTTCTGCAAATGAACTTCCCTTCCCTGCCATCAGACGCTGAGCCCTACAATTTGTGTGTGAAGGAATAGCCCGGCCCTTTTGTTCTCCAGTTTCAGGCAACCCGCAGGAGCTTCTGCTGCCAAGTGCTGTGTGTGGGGCAGGGAAAGGGAAGGCAGGGGCTGAGCATGCCAAGGATGAGACTCACCCACAGCAGATCTGGCTCGCTGCTGGTGGGAAAAGGCCCTGGGAAAGGTATAAATCAGCAAGGGGGGAGCTGCTGGGGAGGGGAAAGTTCATGACATGCCAAGAGAAGGCTGGAGGGGTTCTCTGCAGTGTGTTATTTGAGGGATGCTGCTGTGCTTCCATGGATGAATGGCTGTTGCCTTAGGGAGGCTGGAGCGCTGGGTGCTTGGGGGAAGCCCTATGCAATCATTCTTAGTGGCAGGAGGTCACCAATGTGCCAGAGCTGAGGAGCAGCAGGAGCAGGCACCACAGGACACCCCCCCTCCCCCTCCCTGCAGCCTTGCATGGTCTGTACCACCTTAGGTGTTGAGGCCAGGTTGGACACAGGGGCTTGGAGCAAGCTGCTCTAGTGGAAGGTGTCCCTGCCCGTGGCAGGGGTTGGAACTTGATGATCTTTAAGCTCCCTTCCAACCCAAACCATTCCATGATTTCTTACAGCAAAAGGGGAGAACAAGTCACAGAGCGTTGCCTGGGCTTTCCCTCCCAAGATCAGCCTCCCTGCAATGCTCAGCCCATAAATCACTTTGGTGCAGGAGAAATAGCACAGCCAGGTGCTTGTGCCCGCTGGCTGCTGCAGAGGCAGCTGGCCAGCACAAACCACAGTGCCTGGTTGAGCTCCACGTTTCCCTCGTGGCAAAGCTGTCATGTGGTCAGCCACGTTCCCCAGAGCCTGTGCAGCTTTGCAGTGAGGGCATGAGGAGGAGTTTCTGCTAGACACCTTGTTTTGCAGCCTGTAAACTTAAGGCAAAGGAATCCTGAATGATTGCACCTCTTGAGAGGACATTGAGCTGAATGCCAGTTCTGGTTTCATTTCCATAAGGAAAATTCAGCCTGGGGAGCCCCAAAGGAAGAAGAGACCCTTGGCCCTTCTGCCAAGGTTTAATTCCCATAGGGAATTGAACTTCAGCACTGACACTTAAGGGACTCCTGGCAGCGGGCAGCAGAGCAGAAGAGGTCTGGAACAGGCAGTGCCATTCCTACCAGTCCCATGGGGATCACCAGAGAGCTGGGCCTGGCACAGCACCAGATAGGGGGTTGAGCATGGGACACTGGGTGATGGCAGAGAGGACAGTGGTGGATGTGCATACAGAGGTGCTATTGCACGTAGGAGGAATAGCACATGGTATCTTCTCACTCCAGTTTTGCCAATGACAGACTGATTTAGCTCCTCTGCCCTGCTATTAGGAACATTGATGGAAGTGCAGAGCCCACTGGGATCACAGGAGTGGCATTCACAACTGTGCCCTGGTGCAGCACAAGAGCTCATATTTCACCCAACTGGCATTTATAGGGTGCAACCCTGTCTTTGTAAAGTTTTGCAGGGTGTGGATTGTGGGCATTCCTGTTTGCAAGGCTGGAAGTCCTAATCCAGCACCTCTAAACCCTTGTTCAGGACCATGTTTGCAAAGTGAGGTCTGTCATGGGAAGCTGTGGAAAACAGGACTAGAAGGGAAGGAGTGTTTTTCCAAGCTTAGGTGGGACTTTGTAAGGGCAGAGCTTACAGAAGTGGCTCGTGCAGCCACTTCAGAGTCTTCATTCATGGAGTAAGTCTGGAGACAGAGTTCTCCCAACATGCCTCTGCTCCACACCTGTGAGAGTATGGAGGTGCCAGCCAGGTGCCAGGAGAGGCTCCAGCCCTGGAGTAGGCTTGCTGTCCTCCCTGCTCCACTCTCTGCTGTATGGCATGGGCTGTGATGTGCTCAGCTCTGCACTCCAAAGCCTCTTTTCTCTCCAACAGGGTGAGCTGCCACTCAATTCCATCCAAGTGCTTTTTGAAGAGAATGAGAAAACCTCCTTTTTAATAGAAGGTGCGTGATGGTCAGGGTTGATTTTGCTAAGGAGCATCCAAGCTCTGTGAACTAAACTGCTTGGAAATCTGGGAACATCTGTGCCCTGGCTTTGCTGGCAGGAAGAGCCTGTGAGCCAGCAGCACCCGCACCCCTTCATTTAGATCTGGGCTGTGATTGCCCCTGTCCTACATTCAACCACATGCAAAAGGTCAGCACTGAAGACAGAGCATTCCCACTGCCCTTGCACCGGGTCTCCAGATCCCAGGAGAATGTGGGGAAGGATGGAGCAAGAGGATTCTCATTTCTGATCAAGCCCAGTAACAGTAGTGAGTGATGTTTCCACAGGCCGACTGATCAACTCGATCCGGGTGACATGCCGCAGCTATGAGGATTACCAGGAGTGGCTCTACTGCCTCAAAACAGCCCAGTTCCGAAACGCTGATTCTTCCCTCTCCGGATCAGAGAGTTTCCCGGGATCAAAGCTGCCGCATCCCAGCCAGGTAACATGCTGTGGGGTTGTGAGCTAATCAATACCTGTCTCCCAGCACTCCTGTCTGACCTATCTCTTGCTATCTATCTCTGGTGACAAGCAGACTTTGCATCAAGTCCTCTGCTTAAAGGCTGTCAGGAAGCTGTTGATCCCTGCAAATAATTTGGAAGCTCTATTACATTATATAGGCACATATTGTATTAGTCCTTCAAAAGCAGGGTAACTGAGTGTCTGTCAAAGGCACATCTCTTGGGAAAAGGCTATGTCTGAGTCTGTGGCTCGTGTTCCCCATATTGCTGAAGTCCTCCCTTCCCTTGGAGGTTCTTCCTGACTCTCTGTCCTGCATCCCCTGAGCTCTCAGTAGGTTTCATCCTACTGCCTTCAACCTGGCTGTAGGTTGTCACAGTGCTGGTGGGACATGGGACTAGGGAGGGACATGCCTGTGTCCAGAGGGTTGTTCCTACGTGCTCTTCTTTTCCTCCATCTAGTTTGCTGGCAGTGGGAGAGGGTCCCTCACTTCTGATGGACGTACCAACTCCTGGACATCAGGAGGGAAAGTGGCCACCTTGACACACCTCTCCCAGAACAGTGGCTCTCTCCCTGATGGACAGTCCTTCGTGCTGATGCCTGAGAGCAGGGTGCTTGAAGACCCCCTCTCCCCTGGCTATTCCCAGCCTCTCCATGTAAGTGAACCCCCCAACAGCCTGGAATGCGTGCGAGGACAGGCACTGCCTATGAGCAGTCTATCCATGAGCTGGGTGGTCAGTGTTTGCTATGCAGTGTGGCAAATCCATGCCTGGAGCCTGTATTTGTCCTGGTTCAGCTTTGTTATTGCTGATAAGGGAGAAGTCTGCCTAGGAATCCCATCCCAAAACTCTGCTCTGCATTAGGGTTGTTGGTACAGATTGCAAAAGGGCAAATGGGGCTGTTCAGAGGTCAGAAAATCCTAAAGTAAAAGCCTGTGGGTGGAGGTAATGGTGTTAGAGCCTTTGCTCTAATCCTGTGCAGCATACAAATGTCCAAGGGTATGTGCATGCATGGGGAGGAACATGTGGGGCATAGACCACAGGACCATGCATGAGTGCAGCATGATGCCCTCAGCAGAGGAGTGCATGAGTGCAGCATTATGCCCTAAGCAGGGGAGTGCCTTGCACTGGTTGCAGGCAGGTCTGTATGCCCAGGGCTGGCCTGAGAAGAGCCATCTCCAGGGTCTTTCTTCTTGTTTCAGTGCCTGGGACAGGACCTGCGGAGGGGAGGCAGTACCAGGAAGTCCAAGGGCAAATGTGGACCTTGTGGCCAGCAGCTGCCCAGCCAGGACACTGAGAGGAACGTCTGCAGCCTCATTCCTGAGAACCCCAATGGCGAGCTCCTGTCCTCGGTGTACAATGAGCCATACTCTGCACACAGCTTGCAGCATCACCCCGCAGCTCCCCTGCCACATCTGGACCTCAGTAATGTAAGGGGGCTGCAACAGAGAATGGTTTGAGCTGGAAGGGATCTTAAAAGCTCATCTAGTTCCAATCCCCTGCCACAAGGACATGTTCTAGTAGACCAGGTTGCTCCAAGCCCCAGGTTAGACATGGTGGGGATGGGAAGGTTTAAGCAGCAGAGAAGCTGGTGGATGGGTCACACTTTCCTTAGTGTTATTTGCAGGGAGAACTGACCTGGAAGGTGTGAAACCCAGTTCCATTTGAAAATGGTCCATGAGAGGTGAGGTAGTCAAAAAGTCTCTGATCACATTTGTGAACAAACACTTGAATAAACTGAATTTGGAAGTAACAGAGTTGGAAACTCAGGTAGGAGACTTTGGGTTTTTGTATGTAGTCTAACTGTAAATTGCAGTGATAGGCACTCTCTCCATAAAGCCTTGTTATGGAACTGTCAATCTTTGAGCATGTTAATTTATGGATCAAGGGTCTGTCTTTTAAGTAGCAATGACATCCTTCCAGTATCTGAAGGGGGCCTATAGGGATGCTGGGGAGGGGCTCTTCATTAGGGACTGCAGTGACAGGACAAGGGGTNAAGTAGCAATGACATCCTTCCAGTATCTGAAGGGGGCCTATAGGGATGCTGGGGAGGGGCTCTTCATTAGGGACTGTAGTGACAGGACAAGGGGTAACGGGTTCAAACTTAAACAGGAGAGGTTTAGATTGGATATAAGGAAGAAATTCTTTCCTGTTAGGGTGGTGAGGCACTGGGTTGCCCAGGGAGGCTGTGAGTGCTCCATCCCTGGCAGTGTTCAAGGCCAGGTTGGATGAAGCCTTGCATGGCATGGTTTAGTGTGAGTTGTCCCTGCTTATGGCAGGGGGTTTAGAACTGGATGATCTTAAGGTCCTTTCCAACCCTAACTATTCTATGATTCTATGAGGTTAAACATGACAAACAAAGCAACACCTTGGAGCCCTGAGATGCTGGGCACTAATTCCTGAACCAACACAAGCTTTCCAGTGTGTGTCCATCATTGGTTTAGCGTGTGATGCCAAGGGAGTGTGCATCTGCCTTACACCCAGGGAAGTCCCCTTGTCAGCACAGATGGCCACAGCTGGGAGCCAGCCCTGTCATCCCTCATGACTGAGCAGCATTTGGGACTTTAGCTGCAGGGAGATTCCCTACTCTGATACCTCCTGGGGATGAATTCCAAGTAGGGAACTGCATGTCATGTTTCTGTTTCAATTTTGCCTTTTAGCTGAACAGATGGAGCTTGGTGGGAAGTCAGCCCTCAACAGCTTCCAGCTCTTTGGAGAAGCCAGCCATGCCCCGCTCCCCCTTGTATGCAGACCCCTATACCCCCAGCTCCTCTGCTGCTCACAGTGTGGCAGGATCCAGCTTCCTGGAAGAGGTAAAAAGGCACCCAGTGTATCTGCTGCTGGTTATGGGCTTGACTCAGCACACAAGCTTTTGGCTCCAGAAATCACGCCTCAGGCCATTTCTTTTCCTGCTGTCTGCCTGAGCCTGAGCAGGATGTGGAAGCTGCATTTTGGGGTGTGGCAGGTTCTCTGTTTTGTCAAGCCAGGACAGAGTCAGAAGGGAACAGGTTTCCCCTGTTATCACTGGATGCTCATGACAATCCCAGGAAGAGCCAGAAACCACAAAACAGAGACTGAGATGTGATCATCCAGTCCGCAGCAACTAGAGATGAGTCAGGCACAGAGACCCTTTTATCCACCCCAAAAAATCCCAGCTGTGATAAGTGTCTGTTAAAGGCTATGTTTCTAGTTTTACTTACCTCTCGGGAATATGCTGAGTCTCTGTCCTTCATCCCTTGAGCTGCCAGTAGTCTTCATCCTCCTGCCTTCACATCTGGCCAACTTCCACCACCTCTGTGGGTCATTGTGAGGGACCTGCACCCATTCTTCCTTTCCCATTAAGGCTTTCAAGGATTGGAATGTAGTAGAATTTGTAAGGTAGGCAGAAAACCTGGGTTTGCCAAGTCTGGTCAGAGCAGGGCTGGCTTATAGGTGGGGAGCAGCAGGTCAGTGTTGCCCAACTGTCCATAGCAAGCATCGAATGTGGAGTGTTTTGGTTCAGTTCCTGCAGTGTCATGGACAGACGGGCTCAGCACAGGTGAATGCCTGCAGAGACCACCTCCCTCTGCAGAAGAGGAGCTGCCAGCCCCTGCCCAGTCATTGCAGAGAGGTGCCTGTGGCCCCATACAGCCCCTCATGCCGTCTCCAGCTGCGGCCTCCTGATGCTTCTTATCTTGAAGATGTGAGTTTGTAAACGCAGTCTGAGGCTGCAGGGGGAATACACAGGGATGCAGGGGTTCCTGCCTTTCTCCAGGCTGGAACAGTGGTCAGTCACTGCATCTTGGGGATCAGGGATGCATCTTGGAGAGCAGGGATGGGGACCCAACAGAGCTCTGATTCCCTGGTATGGAGTATCAGCACTGCAGTGCTAAGTCATCCTCATCACTACATCTCTTTCTTTTCAGATCTCTTCTCTTCAAGAGGAACATCTGGGCCCTTCATTGCAGCTACCAGGTGAGACTCTTGGGAGGCCCACTGGGTGCTGCAGCCCACTCTGCCTCGCTGGTGTCTGTCTCCATAAGGATCATTCAAAACAGAGCTGAGAGGGAGCACAGGGACTCACACATGCCCACCCTTCTTCCTGCTTCCCTGTAGTGGGACTGTGTCACCCTGCCTCTTGCCTGTGTCTGTCTGACAGAGTCTGTAGGTCACCCCGGAGCAGGGTAGCGATGCACAGACACTTCCACCACTTTGCTCGATCACTTGGATCTGCACTGTGATTTTGCTGACCCTCATGTGTACTCTGCTGGCAAAGGAGCAGGCAGCCGCTTGGGTTGCTCATGAGCTCTCTGAGTGCTTTGCTTCTGTTTTATTGCAGATGGGGATGTTGGCATTTACGACCTGCCAGAGACCAGCTTCCAACACAGCGACTCCTCAGCCTACCATGACTATGCCGAGCTCCAGAGCTTCCAAAGTGACTTTAGCTACGACAACCTTTGGGAAGCCGAGGAGAAGGAGCCAGACACCCCTCACACCTCCCCAGCTCCCAGCCAGCAGTTTTACCAGGCCTGAAGGAAAGCCTCCACAACCAGGCATAGAAAAGCCCCCAGGCTTTTTTCTCACTGGGTTTTCCTCCAGGGTGAGGAATTTGGGATGTACAAAGCAAAGGGAAGGACCCTGCTCTGTAAAGGCTGGTTCCCATGTCCTGGCAGCTCAAACTTCTTTGAATCTGAGGATGGGGCAAAGCACAAAAGCATCATCCTCTGCAGACCTAGAGAGCAGTGTGTGTGATAAGGAGCATGCGCTGTGGCTGCCCCAGCTTAGGGAGCCCTGGCTAGGAAACAGCTTTGTCCCCTTGATAATGAAAGGAAGATCAAAAAGCTGGTCAGGATCCCTTAAACAAAAGGGACTAGATGTTCAGATGGAGCAGTCACTCAAAGGCCAAAGAAAAGGACTGGTTGGTGACTGGGTTTGATCATCTTCCTTATTACCAGAGCCCTCAGGCTGGTTACTTTGAGGATCCTGATCCCTGAGAATAGCTGTTAAATGGACCCTTCCTCCACTGAGCTCTGAAGTCTACAAACATTCATGAGACATGCCCCATCGTGGTATGTAAGGTTGGTAGCCATAGTTGTGCTCATAGGATTGTCTTCCTGCAAGGTCAGGGTTAACTGACAAGAGATGGAGAAGAGAAATCCAGGTCTGGGTAGAATGGGACTTCCTTTCCACTTCATGCAGTAAGTTCTCTCCTGCCAGTGCTGGCTCCAGACTATGGTGGTGACCTGCAATATTATGAGGTGGAATCAAGAACTGTGCTGCCAAATGGCTTATGTTTACCAAGGTCTTCCCTGGAAAGGATGCTGTAGATTCCTCTTATGGGACTATGTCCTTTCCTTCTACCCCTCTGCACATCCCTGGGCTTGCACTAAATGCTGCCTATGAGTATTTAGGGAGAAAGGGAAGGAGGAAAACTCACAACAACCATAACACTGGGCAATACCACTGTGGGCTTAAACCTCTTTCTTCCCCCCTCCAGAGCAGCAGCAAGATCAGGACAAAAACAACAGGGGACAGAGTCTCAGTGCTATCATTTTCCAGCCTCTTAGGCCAGATCCTTTAACACATAAAAGGTCAGCAGCAAATCCCAATGTTTTTACCTGAGGCTCCACGTTCTTAACCTTTGTTCCCTAAAGAGGCTGCAAACCAGATTACCCAAAACCCCTAGTTTTGTTCTTTCACTGGTGCAAACAAAGCAATCCAGGGGCTCTTTGTACTTGAATATCTATGTATTACATTACACTTCTCAGAAGGTACCAAACAAAGTTTACATGCGAGGTTCATGTGGATTCTATGTATTTAATGTGTAAATGCGGCTGAGATGAAGATGTATTTAATTGTCCAGCTGTGGATGATGTTCAATACTGTAGGACAGGCGGCTGTCTGCACATTCGTGTGTGTGTTGGGTTTGGGTCTTCAACCTGTTACTGTTTTGTTTCCGGTTTGCTTTCATATTGGGAAGGTTTGTATCTAATAACCCCCAAAGGATCTATTTATTCAGGATACAACGGCACTAGGGAGCAGCGAAAGCACATGGTGTGCTGGGAGGCAGCAATACCCATGAGTCCCTATGGACACGTTGAAGATGGTCACTGTGCTGGTTTTAATTGGGTTTCAGCAGTGATATCAAAAGGGGAAAGCCCTTCCCAATCGATATCCTGGTTCCCTAGTGGCTTTCTGCAGGACTGGACGATTGCAATACACATTCTTCTGGAATGCTTTGGTTCTCTCCTTCTTTTCCACCCCCTGGTTTAATGGAGGGGGAGATTTGCCCCTTCCAAAGCCCTTCATCCCTTGAGGCCTTTGGGGCAAAGGACGGTACCTATGTCTAACCCAGCTCAGACCCTGCGCCTGTCAGGCACTGAGGCCCGGCTGGGTTAGCACTAAAGCCAATGGGACTTTGCTTCACTCCTGGGTCCTGGGCTGCTCTGTCAGAGCTCCAGCCCTGCCCTGGGCAGCCTGTTCCAATGCCTGAGCACCCTGTGGGGCAGGAATTGTTCCTCAGCTCCATCTAAACCTGCCCTGGTGCAGCTTGAGGCTGGTTCCTCTTGTCCCATCCCTTGGGAGTGGAGCCCAGCCCCTCCTGGCTCCATCCTCCAGTCAGGGAGCCATGAGTTCCCCCTGAGCCTTCTCCTCCTCATCTAAACCCCACCAGCTCCCTCATTGCCCTCAGCACCATTGCCTGTTGTGTGCTGAGCCACATGGCGCCTGACCATGAGGGGAGCCCAGTGGGCGCCATCACTGCCCCTCCTCACACCACCCACCCATGCCTCCACCACTGCCCTCCCCAACCCCAGCATGGCGTCCGAGCCCTGGCTCTGAGGAGACTTCACCTCATGGCTGCTAGGGGGCATTGCTCCGTGCCAATGGCAGCTCTGAGGCGTCAGAGGAGGAGGAGGGAAGCCATGAGAGCGACGGGCAGCGGCTCCCTCATGGTGTTTCCCGCCTCAGGGAGTGGCGGGAAGTGAGGGTGCAGGGGGAACCTCATGGCTCCCTGATGGGAGGATGGAGCTGGGAGGGGCTGGGCTCCACTCCCAAGGGATGGGACAAGAGGAACCGGCCTCAAGCTGCACCAGGGCAGGTTTAGATGGAGCTGAGGAACAAATCCTTCCCTACAGGATGCTCAGGCATTGGAACAGGCTGCCCAGGGCAGGGCTGCAGTCACTGTCCCTGCAAGGTTTCATACACCGTGGAGACGAGGCCTCAGTGCCATGGGGCAGCAGTGGTCTTGGCAGGGCTGGGAAGGACATGGAACTGTTGGAACAAGTCCAGAGGAGGCCACAAAGATGATCAGAGGACTGGAGCATCTCCCATACGAAGACAGGCTGAGAGAGTTGAGGCTGTTCAGCCTGGGGAAGAGAAGGCTGCGTGGAGACCTCATAGCAGCCTTCCAGTATCTGAAGGGGCCTATAGGGATGCTGGGTAGGGGCTCTTCATTAGGGACTGCAGTGACAGGACAAGGGGTAACGAAACTTAAACNGACCTCATAGCAGCCTTCCAGTATCTGAAGGGGCCTATAGGGATGCTGGGTAGGGGCTCTTCATTAGGGACTGCAGTGACAGGACAAGGGGTAACGGGTTCAAACTTAAACAGGAGAGGTTTAGATTGGATATAAGGAAGAAATTCTTTCCTGTTAGGGTGGTGAGGCACTGGAATGGGTTGGCCAGGGAGGTTGTGAGTGCTCCATCCCTGGCAGTGTTCAAGGCCAGGTTGGATGAAGCCTTGTGTGGCATGGTTCAGTGTGAGGTGTCCCTGCTTATGGCAGGGGGGTTAGAACTGACCATAGTGACCCATAGCAACCCATAACAACCCATGGTGACCCATAGCAACCCATAGCGCCCATAGTGACCAATAGTGACCCATAGCGACCCATAGCAACCCATAGGAAACCATAGCGACCCACAGCAACCCGTAATGACCTATAGTGGCCCATAGTGACTTGCAGCAGGAAGGCTCTAATGCTTGGAAACACATGGATGTTTGTGCTGCACCCAGAGGTGTAACTGGATAACCAGGGCAAGAAGTAAATGTGCTGGCCACACATCTCAAAGGAGGCATTATAGCAGCCTTCAAGTACCTAAAGGAACCTATAAGGAATCTGGAAAGGGATTTACGGCAAGGGCATGTAGTGAGAGGACAAGGGGGAATGGCTTTAAATCCCACTCTCCCTTGGTGCAAGCACTGAGGTTGCTGTGCTAAGGGCACGCTCACATTTCAGCCTGAAACGCTATGTTCCATGCCGGACAGCAGCTGGAAGCAGCAACACTGAGCCCCACAAGCACAGTACAGACACACAGGCACGGGGATGGAGCCCAGGACCTGAAACAGGAGCCAAACAGACCATGGCAGCTGTGCACAAAGGGGTGTTGGAAGCGTGAGAAAGGAGCAGCCAGCGTGTGGAAAGGGCAGCATTGAAACAGGGACAAATTTAGCCCAGGTGTAGCCAGGGAGGAGGGAAGCTGCCACTTTGGGAGCAGGAGTAAAACTGCTTTAGAAGCTGTGCTGTGTTCCTGTGGTGTTTTGAATCCAGGATGCTGTGCCCATGAATGTTGCTGCTGCTGATCAATGGGATCACCCATTGTGGATTGGGAGAGCTGCTCAGCATGGGATACATCACAGAATCACACAGTCCCAGACTGGTTTGGGTTGGAAGGGTCCTTAAACTCATCCAGCTCCATCCCCCTGCCATGGTTCCACTAGATCAGGCTGCTCCAAGCCTCTGTGTCCAACCTGGCCTTGAACACTGCCAGGGATGGGGCATTTACCACTTCTTTGGGCACCCTGTTCCCTCCTCATAGTGAGGAATTTTCTCTTAATATCCAGTCTCCATCTCCCCTCTGGCAGGTTAAAGCCATTCCCCTTGTCCTGTCCCTACAGGCCCTTATCCAAAGCCCCTCTCCAGCTTTCTTGTTGGCTGCTTTAGGTGTTGGAAGATTGTTACAAGGTCTCCCTCGAGCCTTCTCCAGCCTAAAGAAGCACTTCTCATAGAAACACTTCTTCCATCCCTACTTTAGAAGGTTTGCTAGGCTGGTGTAACTAATGCAGAGCAATTTATATATGTGCACAAGCCCTAAACCATTCCCAAACCAGCTCTCATAAGCTGTCAAGATCAGACCCACTTCCAGGCTCTGATCATGGACATAGAACCATAGAATGGTTTGGGTTGGAAAGGACCTTAAGATCATTCAGTTCCAACCCCCCTGCCATGGGCAGGGACAACTCACACTAAACCATGGCACTCAAGGCTCTGTCCAACCTGGCTGTGAACACTGCCGGGGATGGAGGATTCACAACCTCCCTGAGCAAACCATTCCAGTGCCTCACCACCCTAACAGGAAAGAATTTCTTCCTTATATCCAATCTAAACCTCCCCTGTTTAAGTTTGAACCCATTACCCATCATCCCCTTCACATCTGCCTTATGACCATGAAAACTCTCAGTTTTGTGCTTTTCCTCCAACAGGATTTAAAACAGAGGGTTCATGTCAAGAGATCCCAGATGACCCAGTGCAGGTTGCATTGAGATGGAAACTGTTGTACCTGTAAACACACTAAATACCTCTCATCTCCCCCAAAATGTATTCATCCTTCACAGCCCGGCTTTTGCACAGGTACAGCCTGAGCCAGGTCAGCCCCAAAGTGTTCTGGAGCAGGCAGTGTGCCTGTGCACATCCTGCTGCTCAGCTCGGTCACAGGATAGTGCCCCTTTATTCACAGAGGCAGATGGAAGGCACGAGGTGATACCAGCAGCCAGCAATTCACCTGCTGACAAAGGATCTCTCCACCCCTGCAAGTGCTCGAATCAGATCCCCACACACACACACACTGAAACCATAGCTGGAAAAGCAGAGCAGTGATCAAAACACCATGGGCTGCTGTATTTCTCTCTGCTTTCTGAATTCCAAGCCACAATCCCAAAGGATTACCTTTTGCTCAAAGGATAAACGGCAGAGAGGTGTATTTAAAGAAAGAAAGTGGAGCCTATGACTTGCTCCTCTGGCTTCAGGAGGTTGTAGAGGAGATCATGTGCAGATGCCAGCTCTTGCTCATTGCTGCGCTGGATCTTTTCATCGTATTTACAAAGACACTTGAGCTTTGGGAATTCCTTGGTGAGCATTTGGGATGAATGTGTCTCTTCCTGTGGGCTCACTGCAGGAGAAGGACTTGCTGTGCAAACCTGCTTTCTGCTCCTGCTTGGAAACCCCAGCAGAGCCTGGAGTTCATTGAGGATGGGCAGGTTTTGCTGTAGTCTGTGATAAGCAACTCCCTCACTGCCCTGTGGGTGGGGGAATCCACCAAAGCATGTCCTGCTCTCACAGCCCAACCGGTGTTTCTGTCAGTCCCAGATGAGAGGCAGATTGCTGCTCCTCTGCTCTGCCCTGTGCCGGCACTCCTGGCTCTGGCACAGCACCATAAACCCACTAAAATCCCTCTGAAGCGTGGGGAGGAGATGGTTGTGACTCAGAAATAGACACGGGATGCTTTGCTCTGGTTTTATTCCAGGCAGAAGGAGCTGCTCTGGCAAAACCAATTCCCATCCCAGCACAGGGCTCCAGGAGCCGGGTGGCACATAACATATCCCGGGATGAAATACGGAGGCACATCTCGAGGGTGCACCTGCCTGACTTTTTCATCTGCTTGGCAAGGCAAGGTATCAGATGAGGGAGCTACGTGCAAGGCGAAGGAGCAGGGTGCGATGGCACAGGGCCCACCTCCAGCACTGACACTCTCTTTGGTGACAGGAGAACAGCAAGGATGCACGGAAAAGGTCATTTCTATTGTGGTGGCTGCTGCTATTGCAAGAGATGGGGAGCTCCTGGCTCCTCCCTTCAGGGTGAGATACAAAATGACCTCCCCATAGAGGGAGAGCAGAGAGCTTAAAAGGTCAGAGAATAAACCAAGCATTGAAATTGCAGGCAAGTCCAAGCAGGTTTCCTTGGAGGACACCAGAGACATTGCTGCTTGGCTGAGCACAGCAGACACTCCCAGAGCTCCAACTCCTGACACCAACCAGATCCTTCAACATTTCCTTTTGCTTCTGCGGTGAGCTGAAAACATCCATCTTCTGAAATATTTATTTCACCCACTTCTTGCAGGGGAGATCAAAAGGAGCGTGAAATGCACCTCTAACCTGATGGATCCTCTGGTACCTTCAGTAAGGGTTAGCAGGGGGAGGTGCCAAATCACATTTACATCTCCAAGCCCGAGCTGTAAAGGATGAGACACCAACTATCACAGAAAGGCCAAGGGCACTGGCTGGTGGAGGTGACAGGCATCTCACGTTGCCTACAGCATGACATGAGTACAGAACTCTCCTGGGAAGAAACTTAGCACGAGGTTTTGAGCACTGGGATAGGGGCATTGGGAGAGTGAGATGTACCCTGTGTCCCTGGAGTGGGAAAGCAGACCCTTGGTGACACTGTGCCTTTCCCAGGTAAAGGAGGTCAGGGACAACCTGACCCTTTTCCAAACCCAAATGCAGTCTTTTGACTATGTATGGCTCACCTATGGAGTATTGGGAGTGCGGAGCATTACCTGCCATTCCTGCTTCTTGCAACATCTAGGTCTGATTCCTTTCAGGATCGTACCAGATATGCACCCAAACCAGCTTTCCTGCAGCCTTCTATCAGTGCCACTCCTGTGCAGCTCAGGAAGGCTGATGGTAGTCTCTGACTGTAACCTGGCTGTCTTCAAGGAGCAGAACAAGCTGGTAACCTGCATAAACCATGCCCAGAGCCTTCAAGCAATGGTGGCAGGAGAGGACACTGCTTCAGCAGTGATTTAGCAGCTATACATTCACTGTGAGGTTCTCCAACCCAGCCTCAACTCACTGAGCTTCCTCATTCCTCACAAAGGAAGAAGACTATGAACTGAGCTGAACTAGCACTTTGGTTTGTGGGGAGCTGCTGAGACCAAAGCCGCTTCCCAAGGGAAGATGAGGTCCCAAAGCAAGGGCATGGCTTGGAAAAGATCAGGCTGCCATGGGTACACACAGACACCCTACATCCCGGAACAGGGCCCTGCCCCAGCCCCTAGAGGGGTTAATGTCATCAGAAGTGTATTCAACACTATGGTTTCTGGCCATAACCCCTCTCAGTTCCAGTGAGATCTTCAGGGCAGCTTTACAGTCACTGAGGCACTGAGACAGACCAGAATAGCTTTTCCAATCATTGAATTCACTGTTAAATTCAGTCTTTTTTGGCACAATCATTTCTTAGCCGCCGGCATTGTGCCTGGATGTACTGTACATGTCCGGGAGGGAAATCAACTGTCCCTGCACCTGCAAAGTGAAGGGAAAACTTCATTTCCTCCAGATATGTGACAAGAAAACACAAAATCTGAAAGATTCAATCCCAGCCAACAGGGACCATTTGGGAGTTAGCTCTGTCCCTTACCCTGGGAACTTCATTCTGCATGAGGAATTAGACAGGAATAGCCCCTTGAGAGAGGAGCTGGCAGTCCCAGACCCCCCTGACCTGCCTGTTGCCCTCCTCTGACCTTTCCCTGCTTTGGGACAGTCTCCCAGGAAAACCCAGCCTAATGAAATTTCCTGATTCCTCCAGCTGTTCCCCCATTTCCCACCTGCCATGCCAAGGCTGCCACTGAGAACGTGGGGAGTGCTTAATGGATTATGGCTGGATAAACAGGAAAACGGAGCATATGTGAATGCTTCAGCCTTCCCTCTGCCTGCTCCTGCTCAGAGAGAGGTTTGCTGTGCCTGAGGCTGCAGGGCCAGGCATTCTGGGATGCTGCTCATGCAGAGCTTAGCTGCATCCTCAGGGACTGGGAAGGGCAAAGGCGGTGAGCATCAATGGACCAAACCCAGGAGCTGCTACTGTGCATTGAGTTGTGCTCACTGATGTGTCCAGGGAGCCCCAGAGGAGCTGGCAAGAGCTGGTCTCTGCTCAAGTCCTGAGTGCTTTTGAGACAGGAGAGGGCAAAATGCTCTCTAGAGCAGGCTGTTAGTGACAGGCAACTGCCAGGATGTGTCTTAGAGGGGCAGACATGGGGCCTGAGCCAGAGAAGAGGAGAAGCAGCCCATCTCCCTGCATACCCTGTCCTCAACCAGCACAACTCCTACATTTTAGTATCAACATCACATAATGGATTGATTTCATGTTCCTTAAAACTCAGCACTCGTTCAGCAGTTTCACACACAAACAGTATAGACACAGGAATGCACACAAGAGTATTAAATGAGATAGATCTTTATTAGAAGCTTCCAGCACATTTTATCTGTTCTCTTCCTCCACCAAACTCCTCTTACTGGCTATACAGCTACTATAGTCCATATACATCTATATATAGTCATATACATCTATATGCTATAGTCCATATACATATATAGTCCATGTACATCTCTCTCTTGCTATTTACTGCTACCTACCTCTCTGTACAATTGTACAGTGTGCTCTCTTATCAGAAATAATATATCATCTTCAACACAGCCCTACACACATTAAAATTGCATGGCACTCTGCATTGCAAGGAAAGAGCTGAACCTCTCCCCTCTGGCTTCATAAGACAAACATTGCCACAGTGCTCCTACAAAGCTCATAGGCAGATCCACACAGGTATTCTGGGCAGACTTCCCCCAGTATCTTTGTGGATCTGGTCCCTAAGTGCTTAACAAATCTCACATTCATGCTGTTATCAGACTTGGGAGTGAAGAAAAACCATCATGAATAATGCCCTTGAGTGTTTAGGAAGGCACTAGAGACAGGGAAGAAACTGAACCACTTCCTTTTCCATCTTCCATCCTGGGTCCACTCCAGCCCTCTGCAGTCCCACAAGGTTGCACACTCAGCCATGTCACATCCTCCCTTGCCATCTCCTCCCAGCCACCTTTATGTCTCTAGGATGGAAGGCAGTGGAGGGACCAAGTCATGTATGTAGACCCTTAATGTGGTGATTGTCAGAGCCAAACATGTGCACATACCTTCTCCTCCTCTCCAACATACTCCTGTCCTTAAGAGGGCTCTTTCCAGAGGCTTCCCTGAACTCAGCCCCTTTCCCTACTGCCCCTGCAGCCCCTTTCCCTACTGCGCAGCTACTACAGAGTCCTTCCCTGCCACCCCTTCCCCTGGCTCTGGTTGCGGGATTCCTGCCCATTCCCTTCCTGCAGCAGTGAGTTGTTCTTCCTACAGCAGCGAGTGTTCCTCACCCACAGGGCCAAACACCACATCCATGGCTCCGGCTCAGCAGGGCCACATGCAACAGAAACCCTATCTCAGCCTGCTGAACTGTTAGACTGAGCATGACTTCTTTGAGCGCAATCCAAGAGGATGAGTCCTCCTGTCGTGAGCCAACCCGGTCATGGGGGACCTGGTCCTTGCCAAGTGAACAGCCTCTCCATCCCCCTTTACCCACACACAGCCAGCACATGCTTAGCAAAGCACCATGTTTGGATAAGGACAGCTCTTCCCCAAAGCTCTCTCCTCTCCTCTCCTTCTTCATAGATAACCCAGCTCCCTCATAAGAACAAAGCACTTTCCTGGTTTCTTTTGCTCTCTCCTCCATCCACCACCTCAGTGCCTTCCTTTGCCACCAGGTGACTTCAGCAGGGAGGATGGACAAGGAACACCCTGGAACAGACACTGTGACTACTCCTAAGAGATAGCACAAGTATGCAAGAAGTGTGCAAAGAAAGACCAGAGCCAGCCCATGCTGGGCTCCTCTTCTGTCCAATACAGCTACAAACTGCCTACCGTGTTGTAAATGACTGTCACTGGAAGGATCCTGCTTCCTGTGACATCCTGTCCCCTTTAGGGATGGGTCCAGAGAAGTCTTGGTGCTGGGATCCAGGCTTTTCACACTTGATCAAGAACAAAGTCCCCAGCTTTTGCTTCCAAATGTCCTCGCCTGTCCTCGGGAAGCATCGCTGGCGTGGGCTGAGGCTAGGTCTGGGGACGTCCTTCTCTGACCTGCCTTCGGAAGTAGCGGATGGCAGAAAGGGTGCCAAAAGTTGCCAGGAACACTGGAAAAGAGCCCAACACATTTCCAGAGTGAAGATGGGTGCTTCTCCCAAACCTGAAGAGGCTTTTCCAGCCTTCAAGATCACAAGCAACGTGGCTCACTCTGGTCTATAGGACCTAGAGTCCCCTCCTGCCTTTGCTTTTCCTCCTCACCACATTGTACTTTGTTCCCAATGCATTCAGCCCTGAAGAGCCTGGCCAACCACACCTCATACTAATGTTTGGGCACATGGAGCACACCACCATGTCACAGGAAACAGCTGTTCTTAAGAGAAACACAACATAGACTTCATGTGTGTGGTAGAGGTGGGTGGTGGTTAGATACACAGGTTCATGTGGACAACTAATGGGCCTGATCTCAGGTAAGTAGGAAATGTCACCAGGGATTCAGGATAGTCCCTTCATTTTCTACTTCTGTTTGGACTTCCTGGTTTAAATTTAGACAAGCTTGATTTCTGGGACATAGCACAGGCAAATTCAGCTTGTTGGAACCCAAAATGTCACAAGATAAGTGTAAGCCAGGATGTCACCTCCTTGCCAGGGTGCTTACTGCACACTGGGTTATGCAATCCCAAGGGCAAAAGGCCCATATCCTGGTTTTCGCACCCTCTCTGAGGCCACATCTACAGTCCAATACTAAGAAGGTAAGGAGGAGCAGGTCAAAAGCTCCTTATGATGACTGCACTGAGCAACCTTAGCTAATAAGCTATTTCCAGCTCAGGGTGTCAGCTTCCTGTGTGACCTTAGTGGGGAACATTCCTGCCCCGGACAAGCAGCAGGAAGCCCTGGTCCTACGCTAACACCCCATGGCAGGGGCTTTGGACCCAGGCCCAGGGCAGGGTTGCTGTGTTTGCTGTCCCACTCCCTAGTCATCCAGTGACCCTCACCCCTTGGGCCACAGCTCAGCTAATCTGTGTTGCCCAAGCTTCCTCTGTCCCCACCAGTTACCCAAATGCTGCAGTTGGAGAAGAGAGGAACCAACAGAGCTCCTGCAGGACTCAGTGCACCAGGATAACACTTCAGCTAAGCTGTATTTAGAGAAAAGATTATGCATTTACAGCACTTTAGAACAGCGTGCATTTGCTCCAGATGAGATGAAGGAGTCTAAGCCTGCATACTCAGGGTTCTGATTTTGCTTCTAGCCAGCTTGGAGCCTAAAGAAGCCTCTCTTGCCCTGATACACTGGTACTGGACTCTGTCAGAGGCTGGATGGAGCAGGGCTAAAGCTAGGAACATAGACTTGTCCTAGAGCTAAGTTGAAGTCAGCAGTTACTTTGTGTGGGGAAAGGACAATGGGAGTAAGTAAAATAAGAGAGGGAAGTTTAAGATGAGCTCTTAGGCACAAGTTCTTCCCTCTGTGGGTGGTGAGGCACTGGCACAGGGTGCCCAGAGAAGTGGTTCTATGAATCAGGACTGCCATTTCCATAGGCATTAGAAGCTATTAGAAACTAACAGGATGCTTTGGAAAAGTAGGGAAATGACTGCATTTTCGCACAGGCAGTGTTAGGTGCGTTAGTATCCCTGCTTTTCTCATTGCCATGTCTTTCATGATGTCCTTCCCACCCCTGTCTCTCCAGGATGGACACCATACGTACTGGTCTTCCAAGCATCTGGAGCCTGCAGGTCGGAGGTCTTCACTGCCCAGGATGCAAAGGCACAGAAGACAAGGCACATGTCTTTGTGGGTCAGGGCCAGTGGAACCTGGGGGATCCCTGTGAGAAGAAGAGCAGGAGGTTTGGGGTTTCACACCACTTCCTCTACCACAGCGGGCTCTGGTCCCTCTGTGGCAGTGGGTCCCTTGTGCTGCCTCAGAAATACATCTTTGTCACATATTCTCCCTCCCAGAAGATGTTATTTCACCATTGATCAAGTCAAGCACATCTATTTAGGACTCGGGTACACTTCCTAAGGAGAGGGGCACATTTTCCACCCCTCTCAGGTTTACACTTTGAGAACCCAAAGCAAATACTTGTTAATGCTATCCATGGGCCTGAGAGGCACAACCAGTGGATATGATGCCTCCAGGACCTCTGACTGCATCACCACCCCCCTGAGTATCTTCCCAGCCTAGAAGTGGGGCTGGATTTAGGAGAACACAATTCCTGGGCTGGCTGCCAATGCACTGGGGCCCCTCTGGGCAAGGTCCCCATCCATGTCCTAAGAATACGCAGCTCTAGGACAACCCAGATGACACCAAAAGCAGCAGTGCTCAGCATCTCTCTGCAGCAGCAGACAGCCCTCAGTGGTCTGCATGTCTTTCTCTGCTGGAGTTCCAGTCTACTTGGAGACACGGGGGTTCTTTTGCTCCTGTGTTTATTTGATCAGGTTTTTAATTAAAACTGGCTTATTAATTAGCTACATCATGGCAAAGGCATTTGCCTCTGTGCAAACAGGCTGGAAGCTCTATTTTGAGGCACCCTTTGGGATGACTCATTCATTGTTTGGTTTTAATATTACCTATGAGGCACTGTGCCTCTGAGCATCATATAAGCTTTAAGATAAATACGCTGTGGTAGTGGGTCAGACTTGTTCTCACTTTATCCCTATTTCTCTTACCTGCATCCCATAACAATCAATGTTCAGGGGACCTCTGAGGTCTCAGGAGGGTGTTTCTCAAGCTAGCATGTGTTCTATAGTCCCCTTCACCTTTTCAGCTAGAAGCCTTGGACATTTTCCACTCTGTGCACACCATTTCCCCCATCAATATTAGCTCATTGGCAGCCTTAACAGGAGAGCAGCTCAGCAGCCATTGCCTTATCTCAGGGGCATGAGTTCTTTGGTACAGAAGGATTTTGCTGCTCTGCCTCCCATTCCCTCACCAGAGACACAGCTGTGTGGTTCTGCAGGCAGTTTAATGGGTGAGGGATTCCCATCTCTACCTGACCTTGCGATAAACCCAACCATATTTAATGCAGTTAAATGCTTCAGTAAGTTTTCCTTGGCCGGAGTGTAAAAATATGGATCAGATCCTCAGTAAGTTATATCCATTCAGGGGAAGAAGTGAATCACCTAGGACAGGGACTTCAGGCCAAGCTGAGTTTCAGGCTGTTGCATGCATGCTGTCATGCCCACCTCTGCCCCAGGGATGGGCTTTATGGAGAACTAAGTATGGTATGCATAGAATATACCCAGATTCCCTGCCCATGCCTCCTGCAGTACTGGAAGCCAGTCAACAGCACTTGCTTGGCATAGGGACAGTGTAAGCATCATGAGAGACAATGTGATACAGCATGTCCAGAGGGACCTGGTAACCTACGTGGTTTCCAATACCTGAAGGGGCCTACAAGAAACCTGGGGAGGGACTTTCTATAATGGCATGCAGGGATAGGCCAAGGGGGATGGCTTTAACCTGACAGAGGGGAAACTTGAGATGGGATATTGTAAAGTTATTCCCTGTGAGGGTTCTGAGGCACTGGCACAGGGTGCCCAGAGAAGCTGTGGCTGTCCCATCCCTGACAGGTTGGACACAGGGTCTTGAAGCAACTTGCTCTAGTGGAAGGTGTCCCCGGTTGGAGCTGGATGAGCTTTAAGGTCCCTTCCAACCCAAACCATTCCATGATGATTCCATGATGGTGGTGGCTTTAGGCACGCTTTCCCTGCTAAAGCCCAGTGCTGCTATGTGCCAGGGTTAAAATGCCAGGGGTGTGATTTTGCCAGCTACACCAGCCCACTTAAATGCTCCCATTTATATGGTGGCCTCAATGCCACTGTGGCTGAAGTGGAGATGGCTGCAGCAGGGCAGGGCTGGGAGTTGGGAAAGGAACCACACAGGATAGAGACACATCCATCCCTATGGGGCTGTCGGGCAGAGATAACAGTGCTTTACCTCTCAGTGCAAGGGCCATGTCCAAGTCAGACTGTGCCTCGCTTCTTCCCAGCGGACCTAGCGGGACGAGGGGGAGATTCTCTCCAGATCCTCTCTGCACAAAAGCCTGGGGTGCTGGGACTTGGCGTCCGACGAGGTGCCGTTGCAGGAGGGTCTTCAAAGCCCCCACAGCTTTCTTCACCTCGGAGGTGGGAGCAATTGAGAAAATCCCTCTCCAGCCCACCCTGTTCCCAGGCCCATCCACAAAGAAGTGTTCGTACACCTCAGGGACTGAGATAACCACGGAGTCATTGACTGGATCCAAGTCAGCATCCTCATTTTGCAGCTCAGTGTGGTCCAAGCTGCTGAACTTCTTTCGCTTCCTGTCTTTACTCTTGACTTTTTTCCTCTTTCCTTCTGGTTCATTGAAAAAGTACTCATAGAGTTCAGGCAAGGAGATTTCCCTTTCCAGTGTTTTTCCCCCCTCCACTGAGTTCCATGTTCCTTCTTCTTCCTCTTGAGAGTCACAGAACAAATAGTCATACATCTCAGGCCAAGTCACGTCCAGGGTGTTTGTCCCTGCAAAGGTCCCAGCTTCAAAGCAAGTGGGGCCCAGCTCCCTGGGGACCTCAGCTGCAGCCTCCACATGAGCTCTGTCAGCAGCATCCCCTCCGAAAGCCACCATACTCTTGGGATGGAGAGGCTTCTCCTGGAATGCCCCTCCTGAAGGAGCTGTGTCTCTGCTGGCATCTCCGGCCCCATCTGGGATCACAGTGTCACGTACACCCAAGCCACCAGCCTGCCCTGACTTTGGTTGCTTGGTGGCCTTCACCTTCCCCAGGGGCTGTGCCACTGGCTCCTTCACCTTCTGCTTTGGGGGAGTGCTCACGGCTGGACCGCCCTCATCCACACCAGGGCTGGGCACCGGCCTCTTGCTCTCCGCTGCCTCCTCACTCCCCAACCTCACAGGAGCCAGCCTGACTGCTGGCTCCTTCACCCTCTGCTTCGGGGATATGCTCAGAGCCAGATCACCCTCATCCACACCAGGGCTGGGCACTGGCTGCTTGTTCTCTGCTGCTTCCTCACTGCCCAGCCTCACAGGAGCTGGTTCAGGGGCTGGTTCCTTCACCTTCTGCTTCAAGGGGGTGCTCCCAGTCGCATCACCCTCATCCACACCAGGGCTGGGCACTGGCCGCTTGTTCTCTGCTTCTTCCTCACTCCCCATCCTCACAGAAGCCGGCTTTGCTGTCTTCACCTTCTGCTTTGGGGATAAGCTTGCAGGCAGATTAACCTCATCCACACCAGGGCTGGGCACCGGCTTTTTGCTCTCCACTGCCTCCTCACTCCCCATCCTCATAGGGGCCGGCTTGGCTGCCTTCTCCTTCCCTTTACTCTTCCTTGAGGACAGTGGCGAGCTTAAAGGTGCCTTTATGGGCACCGCAGTCCCCTGTCCTGCAGCCCCCACCGGCTCCTTGTCCCCAGGGGCTGCCTCGGTGGCACTGGCTCCCCGCTGCCGCCGGCTCTTCCTTGTCTGGGCTGGCACCTTTGGCCTCACAACCTCCGGGGAGCCAGCGGGGGAGCAGCGCTCGGAGCCGGCTCTGTCCCCGCTCGCCTCCTCCCGTGCTGGGGACACGGGTGCTTTGGGGGCTGTCTCCAGCGCTGGACTCAGGGGGGGTTCACGCGGGGGTCCCCGTGGTCCTGATTCCAAGCGGGAAGCGCTGCTAAGACCTTTCCTTGCGGATCTCCCTGGGGAAGCAGGCACTGTGGGCGAGCTGCCCTGTCCCGGAGCCCCTCCTGCATCCCCTCCGTGCTCACTCCTTCCAGCCGGGTTGCTGGGACGCTCCATAGCCGGGCTACCGCTGCCTGCTCCTTTCTCCGCCTGCGGTGCTGCTGCTTCACATGCTGTGTCCTGCCCTGTGCTACCAGCCGGGCTGGCAGCGGTGCCTGCGGGAGGGCAGGGGGGCTGCCTGCCCTGCACACTGGGCATTGGAGCGGATGAAGGGCAGCCGGGCTCGCCGGTCGCACACCGGATCCTGCCAACGGAGCCCGGGGCTGCTTCGTCCGAGAGGAGCTCCGGCACGGAGAGGTGCCCGTCGGCCTGCCAGCCCAGAGAGGTGTCTCCGGTCACCCCACGTGGGGCAGAGCTGCCCGTGCCAGGCCCTGGCCTGCTGCCCACCCTGACAGCGACCGGCCCGTCTGTGCTGCCCGGCACGCCGTCCCCTTGCTCAATGTCACTGAGGCTCTGCTCCTCCGCTGTGGCCAGCGAGGCCGGGGCGAGGTTGCACTCCTCCGCCGCCAAGAGGAACTCAGCCCAGTCCCTGTCGTTCAGCTGGATGCTGTACTCGAAGTCATCCATGCCTGCAGCAGGAAAGCAAGGGATGGGGACAGAGAGATCAAGGCATGAGGAAGGGACACCACCATCAGCAGATGTAAGCCCTAACCCTTTGTCCTCAAGTTCCTGCCCTGCATTCCCTCATCTTCGCTCATTTCCAACTGAAGTCAGTGGGAGGCAAGAACAGAATCAGCAGGACAAGCACCGCTGTGCTGGACCACAGCCCAGCCAGCACTGAGAGAGACCACTACTACCCCCCTCAGGTCTGCCTCTGCTCCCGAGAATAGCAGGACTGAGAGTTTGGGATTCTCTACACAGCAGCCCTGCACTTCCCATACACCTTTCCTTCTCCTTTTGCCTTACAAACCATCTTAAAAAGTGGGAGATTTACACTCTAGAGCATTCCTGCTGCCACAGCATCACGCATGAAGGTGACATGAAACACAGCCCAAACAAGGACACTGCAACAAGCTGTGCCTGTGGCACTGGGGAGGGAGATGCAACAGAGCCCAAAACCACCATAGGGCATCCAGCAGCAGGAGAAGAAGCAGAGAGATCACAAGGCTGCATCCTACCTGTACCACAACCTGAGCCAGTGATGGAGCCATTCAAAGAGCCACGCAGGAAAATCCTCCCAGCAGAACATGATGCTGTACCCTTGATGGGGGCAGAGAGCTCGGCTCCAGCACAGGTCCATTCAGGGGCTAAAATTAGACACACACCCCCCCTCCCTCCCCAGCGTGTCACTTGAGATCCGAGTGTGATGGGTTCAGACAGGGCAGGCCCATATATAGAAGCTGGTGGGGAAGATGTGATGGTGCCAGCCAATGCCTTTCTGTCCCACAGCCTCTGGGGTCTCTAGGACCACCCCTGGTGCCCACTGATGGGGTTGCCCCATGGCATGGCCAGCAGAGAGGTGGCCCATGTACAGAGCTCACAGCCTTTTTGACACAAGGCAGAAAGTGACGTATGGATGGTAATGACTGCTCTTTCTCCAGCATACCTCAGTCTGTAGGTTACCCATTCTTAGGATGACATACACATCCCATCAGGGGCATCACCTATTGACAGCATCCCTTCTTGCCAGCTGACTGCAGCTTCACATCAAAAGATCACAGCCAGCGTCACAGTCTTGTGACAAGCCCTGTGTGGCACGTGGCAGCCCTCCCATGCAGGTGGCAGAGGGAGCCTTGGGTTGGCTCCTCAGTGTGAGCCTGGCACAAGGGAGTTACAGGGGAAGTGACTGGTCCCTGGTGGCTTGGTGGGTCAGCAACCAGAGCCAGAAATAGCCCACCACCTCCCCCTGCACGTCCCAGAGGACAGAAATAGATGACCTGAAGCAGCTGCCTGCAACACAGTGTGTGTGAACCCAAACCCAGCTCCAGGCCATGCTGCCCCAAGGCTATGCACACACATTTAGCCACCAAGCTGCTGTAGACCCCAAACTGGAAATGGCCAGTTGTGTAGATGCTGTGGGAAGTGGGAGGTGCCCGCAGTCTCTGCATCATCCTCAGCCGTTCCACATCGCATGCTACACATAGCCCATGGCTCCTGTCCCACAGGCTGGAGGCATCTGGGCCTCGTCTTGCCAGCACCACCATCCTGTGGGCAGGAAGCTCCCCGTCGTGGCTGCCTTCACACACTGCACTGCCAAGGAGTGAGCCAGGAGCGTGCAGCCCACCAGCAGCCCCATGCCACAGGGTAAATATTGACCTGGGCACACTTCCTTTCCTTATGCTCCGGGCTGATGCACACAGGGAGCTTGTGGAGCCAAGAATATGGAAGGGAAGAGGTCTGCTGTCTTCCCATCCTATCTCCGTTGAGATCTGGCTACACCCTTCTCCCTCTCCCCCTCACATGCGCTTGCAGACGCAGAAGGGAAACCAACTGGCTTCCTTTTCTTGGCTGCAATCGACTTCCTTCCCTTTGAGTCCAGCAGGCAGGGTTAGTCAGAGAAACCTTTCAACTCTGCCTCGCAAACCGCAGCAGAGAACATGAAAGAGGCAGCGAGACGGAACTGGAAGCCAGCAGCGGGCTGGCGGCCCATGTTATCTGTGTCCCATTGGAGCAGTCGTGCACCAAACCCCAACAGGAACTGCACACACCCCACCACACGTTCCACCCTGGCCTCAGACACACAAACAAGTCTGGAGACATCCAAGGATTTATTTAGCAGGCCAGGGTAAAGCCCACACAGAGTCCTTGGGGAAATCACGCATCTGCGAGCGCTTCCCTGTCTTCCTCTATGGGAGGGCCGTAAGCATGGACTTCAAGGGCAAAGGCACGCTGCTCGGAGCCAGAAGTGACATTGTGCCATCTGCCAAGGACATCCAGCAGTTCCAGCCAGGAACAGACCATCTCTGATTACCTTCTGGCACATGGTGACCCTGTGCCTTTCCCAGGTATGTGGCTCCAGCTCTCCAAAGGAGCTGATGCCAGATGCTGGGATGCTGCTCCAGCACCTCTGGACCAACGTGACCAGCGCATGCTGCCTGCCAAGCCATGGCCAGGTGGGCACAGGCCACCACAGCACCTCCAGTATTGATGCTGTGGTATTAAGGACATTATATAAATAACTAATGTCAGTGTGTAATTAGAGAAGGGCCTGAAATAAAGCAGCAGATGAGGCCCCTCTCTGCCTGACGACATAGGACACAGCGTGGGAGAAAGAGTCAGGATCAAGGGCATGGAAAGAGGAGCTAGGCAAGGAAACTGGGAACACAGTGAAGGGGCACTTCTTTGGCATAAAGACCCCTTCTGTGGCCCCAGGCTCAATAGTCATTACTCCCAGTGTAAAGGGACTCCAACAGACCAGCAGGGGGGAAAGGAGCTATTAGAGCTATATAGAATAATACTCTTAGATAAGCAATTTCCTATCCAGGAAACTCCATTTGGGAAAATTCTACCTTCACAGAGCTTTTACAAACAGCACTAAACCATCATGATTATGGGGAGGGTTTAGCTGAATTCACTGCTGAGACAACACAGACAATGCAGAGAAATGTGGGTCTGATTACAAAGGCAGCCTCCCTGCCCTGCTCTAGGCCCATCACATGCTGTGTGTTAGGGGAGGAAGAGTGGGATGTGTTTGCAGGAAAAGTAATGGGAAAAAACCACCAGCGTAATGGGAAGAGAAATACATCCACAGCATCAAGAGCAAAAACTGCATTAGCTCTTACCCCACTGCCTGGGACACACAGCTCTGTTTGTGGCTATTTCCTTGTGCCGCCTTCTGCTTTGGTTTCATCATCATCATCCTTCAGCCATGGTCACTGGTACATCCAGGCCTTGTCTGCCCATCTCTCTCTGACACAGCCCCAGCCTTTCCATCGTGTGATCTCTCTGATTCATTTCTCCCCTTCCATAAATTCCTTTGAGGTACAAACTGCCCTATAAATACAGCCCTTTATATCCAGGAATAGGGAACGCTGAGTTGCTTGGGTACCGTTTTGGCTTTCCACCCCTAACACCCATGAGCCCTCCATTGTCATGTGGAGAGAGCTCAGCTGTACCTTGGAACTGAGTTACCCCACACTGAGGAAGGGGTTAAGCTGCATTGAAACTCTGAGTGCAGTGAAGCTGTAACTCCCAGTCTGGTTTTGCTGGTTTGGGGGCAGGTGAGTGGCTTGGAATGATCACCCCCAAACCATAAGAGCTCTGCATTGGTTTTCCCTAACCCCTTTAACCATTTTGTTGTGTTTGGGTTGTTTCTTTAGCCTCAAACTCACTCCCCAGGCTCACTTAGCATTCAAGCCCATGCTTCCCAAGCAGCCAGCAGTAGGCTCACTCAAAGGTCAGCCTTAGCTGACTTGAAACTCAGCCCGGGCTTGCCTGAAACCCTGCCAAGCTCTTCCAAAAAGCTCATATCCTGGCTGGAGTTTCGGGTTGCTAATCCAAGTCTCACTGCGTGTCAGGTTTCCCTGCAAGCCTTGGCTTTGCTCTGCACAAGAATAGCCTCAGGACACATCTATTCTGCTGGCTGGACCCTTCCTGCTGGGGCAGGGGTGGTAGCAAGCAGGGACATCCAGTGCCAAGGAAGAGGAGGCAAACAGGGCACAGGACAGAGATATCCATAACCTTGGACTCATCATCCCTGAGGGGCAGGTTCTGCAGCTCCCCTCTTTGTTTCTCTATGGGTGCTGCCACAAAAGGCTGTGGGGAACCACCCCCTGCCTAAAGAACCCAGCAGGACCAGGCTGTAGCATCTTGGGCATCAGGATGGACCAGGCCAGACCTACATTGCCATGGTGCTTAGCGGTGCAAAACTGGCTTGTTTCCATCTGGAATACCAAACTAGAGCATGGTCTACTGTGGATGCAGTGTTTCTGGCTTGGGACCAGCAGCCATAAGGCCAGGTGACTGCTGTCATGTCACAGTCACCTCCTTGTCATGTTGCTCACTGGTGTGAGACAAACCAAGCTCTCTTTGAGTCATACCCACATAGACAGAGCTGTTTGCTTTTACAAGGCCTGAAGAAAAGGTGTCTGGGCTGAAGGAATCCGAGTTTCACCACTGAAATCCAACAGGATTTTGCCTGTGGAAGTAATTTTTCCTGCCACTTCCACTAGATGTCACTTACAGCCAGAAAGTTAGCAGTTTCCTTAGGATTTTAACTTCCTCCTGGCACACATGTCTATGTTCATCCTAAAAAAGGGTCTTAGATAGCCAGGACAGCAGGGCTGTAATGGAGTTAGAGTAATCAGGATTGCAGGCTGTAACGGAGAGGTGAACGGAAGCTAAACACCTCCTGAGCATCCTATCCAGCTGGTGTGGTGCCTCTAGGGGAAGAGAAAAAGCCACGTTCCATAAGGCTGGAAGAGCAGGGTCTTTGCTAACACTGCCTTCTGTGTGTTGGGAGTCCCTGCAGCTACTGTGTGCTGCAGTGATGGATGTTCAGTGATCCACACAGGTAGGTCACCAGCTGCACGTGTAGAGGAACAAATCTCCAAGCCAGAAGGCAGCTCCATCTCTGCAGTCACCAATCCATCCTAAACACTTGGAGGAAGCTCTGTTCTGCCTCTGCACATCCTTGCATGCATGAGGTGCTGCTGCAATGCCAGGCAGCAATACCAGTAGTCTCCTGATGCTGGGTCACAGCATGGCCCAGGGCCAGGGTCTCTCCAAGCCCTTTGGACAGCAACAAGAAGAGCATTGGCATCTCCATCCCAGTGCCAAAGAAGCTGCGAGGCTGGCATCATACCCCAGGGCTGGCTTTGACCTTTCCTTCAGGGCTCAGCTTCACACGCACAACAGTCCAGGGCATTGCTGAGCCACCCTTACACCTACCCCACCAGCAGCAGGACCTGCCTCCTTCCCCATGGATCACCTTCCTTCATAGCCCTGCTGGAATGCCAAGCTTGGGGCAGCTCCTGTGAGACATGTCACTGCATCAGCGACTTTCAGCTTGCACTAAAGGTTTAACTGGCTTATTTTAGCATAGAATCCCAGCCTCGTTTGTGTTGGAAGGGACCTGAAAGCTTATCCAGCTCCAACTCTTTGCCATGGGCAAGGACACCTTCCACTAGAGCAACTTGCTCCAACATGACCTTGAACACTGGCAGGGATGGTGATGGGGCTTGGGCCCTTCACTTTAGCTGTCCTTAACAATAAAGGGGTATTTGGGACAAACCCAGCTAAGGATGAGGATGTCCGCAGGCCCATGTGGTAAAGGCATAAGGGAAAACTCAGAGGAGCATAAGTTGTGCCTTGGGCCACTTCTCTGGGGTTCTTTTCCTCCTGTACCCACCTTTGTGACAGCTTTGGGCTGGAACAATGGAAGGGAAGGCAGTGCTACCAAGCACGCTGATGCTGAACCTCGGGAGCAAGAGCAAGCTCTGGGATAAGACATGAAAAGGGAAAAGGATCTGAGCCTTTCCCATAGAGCATCAGCTTGGGGAAGCTCTCCCCTCCCCATTCTGGCTGTGGGCCTGGAAAGGGCAACGGTAGCCGGACGTGCAGCCACCGCTCCGCTGCCTGTCCGAGCGGCTGATTCATTACCTTGTGGGTTGAAGGGGCCTCTCCTCCCACCCCATCCCCACAAACAAACCCTTCCACATCTGCAGCCCTCTGTCAGCCCTCAAGGCCCCGAGTTCCTCACCCCTGGGCTGCCCATCCCCTTCCAAACAGCTCCTATTCCCAGCGGAGCGGGGCATCGCCGTGCTGTTATTCTAACTCCCTCCACTGATCTCAGCCCACCCACTGTCAGCAGCTTCAAAGAGCAAAGGAGAGGTCAGGTTGCAACCACAACAGACACCGGTAGCTCCTTGCACAGGGCTGCTCTGCTCACCCTTTATCCCGAGGGCAGGAGAGCCCGAGAGGAAAGGCTCCAGCTCCAAGGGAGGCTGTCTTGTGCTCCAGTCTGGCTTGAATTAAATCAGCATTGGAGAGCTGATGGCATTAACCCTCTGAAGGCTGAGGCTGTGAAATGGGAATCCCAACATACTTGCACTTATGGAAAGTGCTTTCCCACTGCAGCAAAGGGTAGTGAATCCTATCCCAGCTGTTGAGCCAGATGTGCCAACAGCCAGCATCCGCAGAGCATAGCGCTGTGCAGACTGGTCCCCAAAGCTTGAGGAATGCATAGGCCACAATGGAACAAGGTAAAGCTCTGCCATCTGAAAGCTCCCAAGGACCTGGCTGCTTCATTCACCTGCCTTTGAAACACTGCTTTCAGTCACCTGGGGATTAAAAGCCTCAATCCTCTGAATAGCTCTTTCCAGGGAGTTAATTTGTTTCCACATTTGGAACACAAAAGCCCCACAGAGAATGGTGGCTGGGAGAATAACAACCGGTGGTCCTTATCCCCTCAGGCTGAAGGTTACTGCAGAGGTTTGGGAGACAAAACTAAGATTAGAGCTGGGCCAGTACCACAGTATCCATTTGTGATGGTCCATTCGCTTGCCTAAGGCAGCGTGTGTGCTTGGAGGGCTCCCAGCAGCAAGCACAGAGCAGGAAGCATAAAACCTGAGCTGGCACTAAGGAAGGAGCCTTATTTACATCCCACTAACACCCTGAGCTCCCTTCTGCCTGCTGGGGAGCCCAGCACCAGGGAGAAAAGTTGTGTGGGACGTGAGAGCAGTCAAACATGATGTGATGGGAGACGCAGGAGCGCAGGGCTGGGATGCGATGTTCCAGTAATCATGGTGTGCCTGTTTTGGTGGGGAGGTCATAAATCAGAACCTGGTTGGCTCCAGCCCCCCTCCCCCCCCCACTGCTCTTGTCCATTAGACTGAGATGTCTCAACTGGCCTTCACCACTCCTGACCTCAGTTATAGGATGCCTTTGTAGTCATGGGATCAGGGAACAGAAACATCCGGGCATGGCTCCTTGTTCCTATCTGCAAAGAATAAACAGTGATTAGAGGCAGAGTTATTTAGGACCAGTTCACTGTGCTGCGCACATGCAAGCCAGCTTATCCACACACAGTACCCTCAGATGGAGAGGACAAGTCTTCCTGCAACTCTCCCCTTCACTTGCTGCTTGTTCAAACACAAGGCAGGCCAGTGCTGACATGTTCTTGCTCCCCTTAACTACTTCCTTACAGCAGGCTTTGCTCATGCTCATCTCCAGTGTCAGCCCCATGTTCAGAGCTCCCTGTTTTCCACCTCAAGCACACACACAGAGTACCCGCTCTGTTGGCTGTGGATCAATCTGCCTCCAACCAAACCCAAACAATTCCACATCCCTCTATCAAACCATTGTCTTCTGAGGAAATGGCATTGTTCCAGCCTTTGGAATAAAGCTGCAGCAAACCCCTTCCACAGCAGTGATTTCTTCCCATCTTCCTGTCTCCTCACAGCACATCTGGGAATCTTGTTTTAAATACACATTCTCCCCCCTCCACCCCCTCCCCTCTTTTTCTAACTGAAAGAAAGAGATCTCTTCCCCCTACTCCTTGAGTGCTGGGTGGACATGTAGCTTGCATTTCTATTTGCATAGCAGTTATTTGGGTCCTGACTGGGGACTGGGTGTTTCTGGGTTATTGGGCTCCTTTGCATGCTGCAAGAATTCTTGTGCTGCTTTGAAAAGAACCTTAAGACAGCAAATCCTGGCCTGGGGTGATAAGGAAGGCGGTATTTTGCAGCTCCAGTTAGGCTTTTCTATTGGCAAGGGCACAGAGAAAGCAGTTCCAGCTCCCATACATGCACTAGAAAGCAAATGTGAATGTCTGGGGTGTATTTTAGGTTACCCCAGCCTTTTTGTATTACCTTGCTTGAGACTCACTCTCCACTTGTTTTTCAGTGCCTTGGCTGTAAAATAGGGATGTGGTTGCTCCTTTGCCTGCTCAGCACATCAGCATTGGCATCCTTTCCCCATCTGCACTGTGTCAAGCACAACAAAGTGCCCCTCTGGACCAGAGCCCCCAGTCCTTGTTGGAATAACAGCACTAATGACAGACCAGATGCACAGCACTACTGGAAACCTCTGTGCTACCTAGGGCTGCCAGGGACTAATTTCTGGCCATTGATTTAGCAGCTGAGGCCAAGCTGCAGAGACAATAACAACTGCAAAGATAGGAGCAGGCACCAGAGCTATGGCTGGAGGGAGATGAAAGGCTCTGGGAGAGCACAGTCTGTCCCTTCTGTGTTGCTGCAATGAGTAGGACTCCACTTTGATAGCCAGAACTAGAAATACAACATTTCTATGTTGCATCTGAAGGTAGACCTGAGCTGTGATTGGCCTGAAAGCAGGACCCATTACTGTATGTGCAGCTCTGGGGTCTTGAGCATCTTCCCAGCACAGAGATACACAAAGATCCTTTGCAAGGGAGAGCGTGGGTACCACAGCCCCATCTCCTCCATCCCCATCCTTCAGTGGGACCAGAGCACCCATGGGCATCAGGCAGGGAACCTTGGCTGAGCTAAACAGCTCTGCATGGGGCAAGCAGAGGTAATTGCCCAGGCAGCATCATGGAGCTGGGCAAGAGGCTGATGACAGCAAAGGCTGAACCAAGGCAGCAGCTGAGTGTTCCTGCACCTTTTTATTCCTCCCCTGGGGAATAGAGGCTTAGAAAATCCCGGCATGGCACCAGAGCTCCCTTCTTCTGGCATCTTAACAAGAAGCAGCTGCTTGAGGCAGAGTGAGGAATGGCACAAGGAAAAGGCCCTCATTGCATTAATGAAAGGTCAGGGGGCCATTCCAGAGGCTTCCCAATTACCTCGGGAAGAGTGTCGCTAATGTGAGATAATGATGTCATACAGCCACTAATGAGGCAGGTTATCCAAACCCCCGTGGCCCCCCTTCGAGGAGGATGTGCTATCACCAGCCAGAGGGAAAAGGGACACTCTTCCCCCTCTGGCTCCCCTCCACTTCTTCCTTTACGATTCTCCTCACGGATGCCCTGCTGGATAATGGAGCTGGGGGAAGGCAGGAGCAGAGACCAGAGCCCTCTTTGAGGTTTTTGTGCTGAGGAACCTCTCAGCAAGGCCTCTTCTCCTCTTGCCCCTTGAATTGCTCCTCAGAAGCAATGTCAACAGGATATTGTTCAGCACTGACCCTGCTCCCTTAGTGCTCAGGCCAAATGCAGCCCCATTAGTGCTCCTTAATTGAATGGAATTTGGAGATGGAAATCTGCATCCTGGTACGGAAGGCTCCAGCCCCTCCACTCTTGGAGCCAGGATGTCCAACAAGCAGGGTGGATCGGGCTGGGATTGGGATGAAGGCTGATGACCATCCTATATGTTTCTAGTGGCACTGGCTCCAATGTGCCCCATGGGCTGTACCAAGGCAGTGGACATGTCCCAGTGGGATGGTTGCCTTTGGGAACTGCCATATCCTTACATCCCCTCAGACCTGAGCTTTAGGGGGCTGTGCTCCAAAGAGCTGTCTCATCTGCCCACACTATGACTGAAGCAGCCACACAGGGGCCATGGGTCAATATTGGCTTTGGGGACAGATGGAAAATGTGTTGGAATGATCAATTCTGTCCATCCTCTGCTGTGCTGCTTGTCTCAATGCAGTGGAGGAGGGTGAACACCTCTTTGTCTATGGCTCTGTCACCAGGCAGGAGGTGAGAGATGAAACACTGCATCCCCACTGCAGAGGATCACTGACCCTGAGTGTATTGTCCAGGGTTCTACAATGGTGATGCTTAGGAGAAATCATGCTTCAGAGACAGAGAGCATAATTCGGCACCCATCCAACTGCTTCTTCTTGAACATGCACTGATTAGAGGTTATCACCAGCTTCTCCTTGGCCTCTGCCTGTTGTTTCCTGCTGTTTGCTCAGGTAGTTCCTGCAGCAGCACCACTCTGATCCCTGTGTGAGGAGGCACTGTCCCAAGCCTACTCTTTCTTCAGGTCCTGCTTTTTGCCTTTCCAGATAATGTCTTTCAATGCAAAGTACTTAATTCTGATAGGAAAGCACAGGAGGTAGCACAAAAAGAAGGATCAGGAGTTAGCAAACAGAGACTTTTTGCCCTTGCCTTAGGCCTGAAAGACCTGCAGAGCTGTGGCAAACCATTTAGAAGGGCCAGAACAGGAGACAGAGAGATGGAAGAAGTGATTCCAGCTATCCTAGCAATCAGGGAGGTGGGAAGTCTTCAACACCGCTATGTGGTACCCAAGATGTCAGCATCCCAGACCCACATCTCTGCAGAGGTTTGCCTGTGGATAAACTGGATCCCCATCTCCATCCCCTGTCCTTAGCTCAAACTAAGCCCTACCCCTGAGCACACACGCGGAACACAAGCAAAATCTCTGTGAACGGGAGCTGCCAGCTGCAGTTTCTCAGGCAATGGGAACAGACAGCACATGACTGGAAGTGAGGGAGCGCTTGCAGGGGGAGGCAGAGGTGGAAGCTCCAAGTTCTCCCAGCAAGACAGGGCTGAGAAGTGCCGGGTTATTAATTATCTGCAGCTTCCATCCCTCCCACATTCAGCGAGGGGAACAGAGTTGTCAGGGCGAGATGAAAAGGGGAGGGAGGGAGAAGAGAGGGATGAAAAGACTAAAGGCACAGAAAGGAGGAGCGGAGGCTATGGCTGGGATCACGCTTTGCTACAGGAGACGATGCCAGGAGCAGGAGAACACAGTGCCTGCTGATAAGGAGCTTTCTTGCCCATAGGGATCCTATGAATTCCCCTATGGTGTTGCAGAAGCCAAGGGGTGGGGTGTTTTCCATTTGCCAGTAGGATGACATCTGCTCCAGGAATTCTGCTCCCATGTCTCCCCCAGGCTGGGTGGGATTTTTCCATGTGCTTCCAGGCTAAATCAACACTGTTTTCAAGTGCGGCCCTAAAGTGCAGTAAAGGAAGGGCTGGAGCACTAAACCCTGACCTTTGCTAATCCACAGGCAATAACTCCAGGCGAGCAGCACGCTGCAGGCAGCATCAGGCTTTGCTCTCCCTATGGGCAGCGCTTTAACCTTCAGAGCAGACGGGTTTTCCTGTCAGTCCGAAGGCAGCTGTGGGTCAGGGAGCTCCTGCGGAGCAATGAGATGCTCCCAGGGCTATTGCAGTGGGAAGGCCATAGGGCTGGGAGCTAGGGAAGGCTGGGATGAGTTGCTGGCCTCTGGGGAGAGCTCACTCAAAGCACAACACCTCCCTTTGCTTCTTCTGTTCTACACTGGGGATAATGAGGCTGAGACCTTGGAGATGTTACTGTAAAAACCAAGCCCTGGGTAGGGAGTGAGGGTGTTGCAGCACATTGGGAAGGTGCTTCTGGTTCCAACCAAAACATGAATGTACTGAGCAGATTCCTTCCATTATCTGTTAGCAACAGGATCCTTACCAGTGAGCCAAAGCCCTGGTTTTGGTTCAAGTTTTCTGGTCCCTGGTGTCCTTCCACAGCCATAATGCAAATAGAGGTTGTCACCAAGCTCCAGTTCTATGCAAAAACATGCTTGTTGCCGCATACAAAATACCTCCTAGCTCAAAACTATATTAAAAATAGATAGCTGCAAACCCGAGTAACATTTGCATGCAAATCCAGCCGCAGCTCTCCTCCCTTCTTGCCCACTGCCCACCATGGGGAAGCCACTGGCCCATGGCAGAGACAGAAGCAGAGATTCAATGGCAGGGGGGTTGTAAATAGATGATCTTAAGGCCCTTTCCAACACAAACCTTTCCATGCTTCTATTTCTGCTTTCCATTGGGAATGTTGCTGCCTGGATTCATGTTGATCCATCAACACTGGCACATTCTCTTGCGGCAGGGAAGGGGTGCAGAGGAGTTTACATTATAAACAAGAGGCAGATGGAGGGATCTGGTCTCCTGGGGCTCGCTCCAGCAGGACACATGCAGTTCCTAGCTCTGTGCTATCTAATGACAAAATCAAAGGGCTTCTCCCAGCTGGGAGCATGGATGCAGGATTCCCACCGGATGCATTGCAAGGTATGGTCCCTGCCCCCAGATACTTGAAAAGATAGGAAGGCAATCTGGGATAGACGAGCAGATGTGCCTTGCTGATGGGGTTCCAGGACACAGGAGGACCTAACCTGGTTTTAATGTAACTGGTTTTAACGTAACTGGCACTGCTGCCCTTTACACGCAGCTCCTGCTCCATCCATGGTGACTTGGGAAACAGTGTATGTTGTACAATGCCTGCATCAGATCCGTGCTGATAGAATTGCTTCCTGGATGCCAGTTCCTGCAGACAAGGACCTGGCCTTCAGCTTTGAAACCTGACTGGCTCCTTTGTCCTACTGTCTGCCTTGAAGCCTGGCTGTAAACCTGAGGAAGGGCTGTTTTCCTTTTGGAACCTGCAAAGGGCTTCTCTTTAAGCAGAAAATACACACCGAGTCTGTCACCTCTGAGTTATGGGGCAGTTCAGAGGCTGCAAGTGTGAAAAGGTAATTGCTTGACACTCCACTTTGTCACCATGAGCCCACAGTGGCAACCTGCTGCGGTTCAGGGCTCATGGAGCACCCCTATAGCTGTGTCAGGGCCATACCCAAAGGGCTTGTGTTAGACTGGGCACAATCACCATATGAAGGGCTCAGTGCTGGGTACCACTGAAGGATGCTGCTTCTGCTCACCATGGGACATGGGCAATGCAACACCCAGATTGTGCAGCTTGAAGGCCTTTGTGCTCATGTGTATTTGCACGATAGGAAGGTGATGAATAAAACCACTTGGTGGCTTTCTTCGAGCTCCCTTGTATATTAGCAAACCCATCAGACAGAGCTGCCTGCAGGGACCCTGCTGCTGGCATCGTGTTGTGATGTATGAACCACAGGTAGTTCCCGTTCATAAAGCAAGAAGCAGGCAGAGAGTTGCCCTATGTGGCTCCCCCCTCTCCCAAGCCACATTTTTCGCATGGTCCCTGCATGCCCAACCTGGGCTCTGGGGCCACCTTTGCACTGATTTCATAAGGAGATATGTTTGTGCCCTGCAGCATCCCTGACAGCGCCGGGGTTTGCGGAGGCTTCTGCTTCTGCTTCATGTTAAGCAAAGGGCTAATGGGATCCATGTGACTGCTCCTTCTCTGCAGGGAGAGCTCCTGTGCCCATCGGAGCAGTTTGTGCCTGCCGGAGGCAGTGCTAATGCGGCCGGAGCAGGAGGCTCATCCCCATCCGCATCCCCATTCCCATGTGCGGCTCCCCCGGAGAAGGTGATTCAGCGGGAGCTGTCGTGCTCTCTGCTTGCCCTGGGTGAGATTAGAGCCTCCCCGAGGAGCTGCTGCGGGTTCAGAGCCAGGAACACATCCTCCTTGTGAGGCTCCCCTTTGCAGCACGCCTGTGCTCACACGTGAGGGGGAGAGCGCACGCATTGCAGCACGGAGGAGGGGAGCCGGGAGAGGAGGGTGCCTGGAGGAGAAGGAGGGTGCCCGGAGGAGGAGGAGGACAGGCAGGACTCGCTGCTGCCAGGCTCCACAAAGAGAGCGTCTGCCTTTTAATCGTGTCCACAAAGAGCCTTTGTGCGGTGCTGCGCCGAGCCAGGCGCTGCCCCCGTGCACATCAAGGCTGGAGGAGAGGAGGGGCAGCCCCTCCACAGCTTCAGAAGCTTCAGCAAGGGGTGTGTGTGTGTGTGTGTTAGGAGAGGCATTGACCTGGTGTTGGCACAGCACAGACAGAGCCTAGCAGCTACAGTGCGGGTCTCCACATAGCTGAGATTCTCTCCTCTCCAGGGACAGCTCAGTCCAGGAGCTGCTCTCATAGATGGGGCTGTCAGCTTCTGCCTTCCTCTGAGGGCTGGTTCCGTCTCCTCAGTGACTGTGGGAGTTATGGAAGCTGAAGTCAGTCAGAGCCTCTTCTCCTGTGAGATCTGGACACTCAGCACTGACTCAGTTTCTTTTCTCCTCAATGGTGAAACAAGGATGGACGCTCATTTGCTGCCCAGTTTGTATGACTGGATGGCAGGGGCTTGGCACTATAGCATGCATGGACAGCCTCTGGCACAGCAGGGCTTTTATATACCACAGCAGTGGCAGTGGGAAGGCTGGAAGGAAGAAAGGTTCGTTTCCGGACCTCATATGTTGGCATGTCCTTAGTGCTGGGAGCTGCACTCTAACCCCACCACTTAGGCCTGTATCATATATGTGGTCCATAGGGCTTCATCAAGTAGCCTGCAAAATGCTTTCAAAACCATCCCCAGACCCCACACTGCACAAATCCACCTCCCTAAGTGCTAAGCACCTATTCTTTGCATAAATTCAGCCAGGAAGATGGCAAATTAGCTTACCGACAATGCAATGTGCCCTGACACATACATCTGCTCTTGTGCTGGTTTAGTTGTACCTGCTCCACACTGCCCGGACAGAACAGTGAAGCTGTTTTTATACCTAATGCAAGGCACCATGGAGACAGGCTCATTTCAATTCTGCCTTATGTGATTCCAGCTCAGCAGCAGCCTGGTTACTGTGGCTGTAAGAGCACTCCCACTTAGGCTTAGCTAAGCTCACCCTACACCAGCTTCCCTCTGAAGTGATGCAGCTTTGTACCAGGCCAAGCACTTAATGCCTTGTGTCTCCCCAGTGAATAGGTGCAAAGCAACAAGAGGGAGACAAGGAAGTGTGTGGGATGGAGCATCTTTCCCACCAAGCTGCAAACTTCTCTTGACAAAGCAATGGCATTATAAAGCATTGTTCTGCTCCCTCCTCCCTGTCTGGCACTCTTTCCCAGGCAGCCCTGCACTGCTTGGCTATTTGTGGCTGTTTATCCCCCTCTCAGTCTGGGTGTGAAACACTAATTGCTGTTGACACTTGCGTATTTAGCTCCCCCCATCCCCAACATACACGTGTTGGGTAGTGAAAACTCCCCTGGAAGTGAGTGTAAAGTCTGCCCTTGCCCTCACCCATTCACACCTCTTGAGTGAGACTTCAGTCTGGTCTCCTCTGCCCCCTCTCCAAAGGATCCAAAGGGTTTTAGCTGGGCTTTTCCCTGTCTGCACATCTTCCATGCTGAGCAGCTCAGTGCTCCCTGCCGCATCCTTTGGGCAGGGATGCCCAGTAGGGATACCCAGGTTTCTCTACCTGGATGTCTACGAAAGGCTGGCACTTCCCTTGGCCTTCCAGAGCCTTGTGTTTGGGCTATGGATATTCTTATCCATCTCCTTGTCTCCAATTCAGGGTATATGACAACTTTCTGGCAACCTCTGTTTGTGCATCTTTAAGACTGACCCACATCAGGTCACACATGGTGGGGTGCAGCTTTTCCTCTATCCTCTATATACCCAGGCAGGATGTTCTGCTTTGGATATGAGTGCTTTCAAACATCTCCATCCATCCCTATCCCATAGAGCTTGGGATCTGCATGGACATCCTAGCTCTGGTTTAGATTGAGCCTTCCAGACCTACAAATGTCATCTAGAGATGAGACATCATGATAGAAGGGAGAGTGTGGATTCAATAAGATTAGGATGCAATGGGCTGATGCCAGGGAAAGGAAACAGGCGAAGCTGAGGCAAAGGGCAGAAGAGTTAAGGTCCCCTCTAAAGCATCCAGTGTGGAAGGAGCTCTCCCCATCGCCTGCACTCAATCCATGAACAAAAACCCTGTCAGAGCTCTTTCAAGAGGAGCCAAGGGCAGCAGTTGGTGTCTGGAGGCAACACCCATGCCATGAGGGTGGCCAAGCTGCTGCTTGGGCTGGACTCATTGTCTTCTTCAGAGACATTGTCCCTTGCTAATGGAGAGGCCGTTCCCAGAGGGGATCAGGCCTCCAGAGCAGTTCCCAAGGGATGTGTTTCACTGGGAATGGTCTGTTTCTTCAGCCACACAAGTGGCAGTCCTGTTGGATACAGGAGATGCACTTGAAGTCACGCCAGATGCCCTCTGGTCCAGCCAAGTGCAAGGAGCCTGCTTCTGAGGCACGGGAAGGAAGCTCCTGTCACTGAAACAGTTAAGTGCTGCAGATGAAAGACATCCTGGGGATAGGCAAAGGGTTCTAAACAAACACATAGCATCTCTGTATGAGAGACAGGGAAAGGGGAGGGGAAGGGGGCTCCCATGGAACGATGCAGCCTCACGAAGGGATGACGCATGCAGCGAATCAGTGGAAGGATGCCAAGGGATCTGGAAAACAGGTTCTGCAGATGCACACCCTCATGCCGGCTCCTTCTGACGTAGGCAGGAGTAGGAGGTGGCTGATGGGCTCCCCTCAGCCCCATCACATACCCTGCTCTGTGGTATGAAGCCTCCACTGCAGGTCTCAGCATTTCCTTGCTTCCCGTCTGCCTCCCACTGCAGGACCCAATGATCCCGGTTGTAGGAGAGCACAAACGCCTTCCAACAGTGAGGAAAACAGCCTTCCCCCACTGCAGTGGACAAAGCCAAGCCCTTTCCCACCCAGCTGTGCCCTCAGCGCTGAGGTGCTAATCCCAAAGTGCCTGATTAAGCCTCGGAACAATGAGGATAATGACTCCCACTTCCTTCCCACCATTGTCCCCCTGGCCAGGTATGGGGAAATCTTCCCTGAAATGCTTTCAGAGGAGGGTTTTCTTTAGGAGGTGGCTGCTTTGGTTTTCCCAAGCCCATTGAACATTCCCAGGTCTGGGAGGGAGCAGGAACTAGATGGGAAGATGTCAGGCCATGGGCCACGTGCTGTGGGACACAGTCACTTACTGTGGCAAAAGTTGGATGGAGCATGAATGTGAATAGACAAGCCTGGGGTGTCCATCCCTTCTCATCCAAAAATAACATAGGAAATATCTCCTGTGGGTAGATAGAGGAGGGAGAGAGGACAAGGAATTGCCATGGCTTGTTCCTCCTGTCAGCGCTGGTGTGGCTGTGTTTTCCTTAAGCACATCAGCCCTGTGGGATCCAGAATGGGCAGGATCAGGCTGCAGGAATAGAAACACATTACCTGGGAGGAGAGTTTTCTTCCTGAGCCTTGTGAATCACCTCTTGCCTATTCGTCCGCTAAGGCCAGATGCAGGGGATGCGTCTGAAGGGCTGGGAGACATGAGCAAAGATATCCTGTGTTACCAGGCACCAGCTGAGCCTTGGCAACTGCCTGCCCATCAGCTCTGCCCCTGCGGCAAGCACTGTGTAACACAGCCCGGCTTAGCGCTGGTGCTGCCAGCTGAGCTCAACTGAATTAAACCTGCACACGTCAGGTACTTGGGCTCAGCTGAGCAGGGATTGATCTCGCAAAGGTAATGTGAGCGTGGATCCTGTCTGCGAGGCATTAAGCAGCAGAAAAGCACAAGGAAGATGCTGACAGTGTGTGTTTTCCTCCTCCGGGATGCTCTAAGTGCATCCAGAGATGCACCAACTCCATTTGCACCATTACATCCCTTCGGAAGCAGGAGAGGAACTGGCAGAGTCTTGCCTCAGTGCTGCAGATTCCACGGAAAAGGCCCCCAGAGCAGGGATTTACATCTGGGAGGGAGAACTGGTTTTGCAGTTCAGTCCCTGGAGATGCGGGTTTAACCCCTAGCTCTGATGCTGACTTACTGCAATGCCCCTGGGCAAGTCCCTCAGCACCTCCTGTGTCAGTAAAAGGAGGGGAAGGATCATTTCTGTGTCTGCATTGTCCAGGCTCCATGGGGCCAGGGACTTTTCCCTAGTGCCAGGCACAACAGGGGCCTGGCTTTGGATGGGCGCCTGTAATCCAACTAAATACTGGCACTGACTCCCAGCGCTCTTCCCATGTGGTCCTGACATTCCAATCCCAAGAGGCTGCCTACTCTGAAACCAGAATGACATTGATAGGGGGTGGTTATTCATCGATGTTTAATGAGGACATTAAACTGTAGTGTTCAGCCCTGGTCTGTGCATTGGATGGGTCTTTGGGGAGTAATTGTGCTGAGAAATGCTTGCTCTGAGGGACGGACGTGTGATGTATTGACTTTGGCAACACTTGCAAACTGTGTCATGCCAATAAGGCTGCTGAGGTTGAAAAAGGGCTGGACTGGAAAGGTGGGAGAGAGCTGAGAGTCCCGGACACAATTGACAGAGACGGGCAGGGAAAGGCACCAGTGATTCCTCACTCCATCCGCATGACACTGCAGTAGGGCTTAAGGAAAACTGACAGCCAAAAGAGTTTTCCCTGTCTCCCAGCACCACAGAACCCCAAATGAGCTGCAAAATGCCTTTGTGTTGGAAGAGGTGGGATCAGCATCTCTGAGCTCTGTTTGCAGCCTCACTATGTGATGCAGAGCCCAAGGGCCTGGACCCACTAGCCTGTTAGGGCCTGGAGAGCATCCCATGTATCCGCCAGCCAGCCCCAAGGGGCATGATCCTGATCCCATCTTCCAAAGGCCTTTATCTACTCACAACAGAAACCTGTTGTCATTTAACCCCTTCAGAAGCACACCAATGCTTACTCAATGCCTCCCTTCTCCCCTGAGGGGCAGGCACCATCCTTCTGTGATTCTTTACACCACAAGCTAGAAGTGGGTCAGCAAAACCCATCTGTGTCCCCCTTAGAGAGTAGTAGCCTGTCCTTGCTGTTGATCTTGGCTGCTGTGAGGGCTCCAAGTATTTTTCCAGCTGCAGAATTGGGGCTTTGCTCTTTCCAAGCCAGATCCATATCAAGTTGTGTTATTTCGTATGCCAAGTGTAAACACCATCCCGGGTGCCAAAGGCAACACCACACACACACACACAAGGAAATGAGGCAGAGGCAGCATGTGGCAGCACAGGAGGCTGGAATGTGCAGGCACCCGGCTTCCCTCTTCTCCGGACATGAACTCCCTGACACGGATACAGACGCTGTCTCCTGCTTCTCTTTTCTTCCTCTGCCCACTTCCCCATCCTCTGCACATCACAGGGGGTTGAGCAGGGATCTGCTGAGAAGTGCACTGGGCTTGACTCTGAAGCATCATGAGAAGCAATGTGATTAACCATTGCATTCATGACGGCTTTTTCATAGCATCCCAGACCAGTTTGGTTTGGAAGGGACCTTAAAGCTCACCCAGCTCCAACCCCTGCCACCGGGAGGGCCCCCTTCCACTGGAGCAGCTTGCTCCAAGCCCCTGTATCCAACCTGGCCTTGAACACTGCCAGGGATGGGGCAGCCACAGCTTCTCTGGGCACCCTGTGCCAGTGCCTCAGCGCTCTTATAGGGAAGAGCTTCTGCCTGAGAGCTCATCTCAGTCTCCCCTCAGGCAGGTTCAAGCCATTCCCCTTGGCCTGTCCCTACAGGCACTTGTCCAAAGCCCCTCTCCAGGTTTCCTGCAGCCCCTTTAGGCACTGGAGCTGCTCTGAGGTCTCCCCTTCAGGAGCCTTCTCTTCTCTAGGCTGCGTTTGTGCTCAGAGCCTGTGTTTGTGCTCACATGGCAGGGTCTGGCAGCAGGTCCTAGCCTAGGGCCATGGTTCCACCAGGGCTGGATGTCACCACCTGGTTTCCTACCCATCAGTATTATCTCTGCTTACTCAGTGACCTGTTCCTGAGAGCTGCTAGCTGCTCCAGACTGGGGTATCAACAGCCTCTGTGGTTTTGGCTTTGAGAAGATAGCAGCCCATGGACAACCAGGCCCTGTCACCAACATCAAACAAGCAGGGCCTTCCAGCACCTAGGATGTTTGCAATTCCTATCAGCTCCATTCGGAAAGAGGGCACTTACACCTGGATGCCTTCTATTTAATAGCCTGATAATCATCTCCATATGGATGCATGCAATGCACACACAGCATGCGCAGATTTCACGTGCTGTTTAGGTGAGGTACATTGTGCTGGTGTTCACACACGGAGACACACATGTGAGGCTAATTCTTATCAGAGAGGATGGAATTTAAGGCTCCAGGTTAAGAAAGCGCTAGAAGATGTGCTTTGATTTGTTGAATCTAAAAGCACTTAAAAAGGCTTCAATGCCATTTTCAAGAGGGCTGATTTCCAAGGGGCAGAGCCAGAAGAGAGGAAACTTGGGTTAATGTAGAAACTCAATTATGTATTTTGTCAGACTACAAATGCTTTCCTTTCCTCTCACATCTGAGATGCTCAGAGCAGAGATACTCTGACTTCCTGAGGATGCCAAATCCCTTGTTATTTCCATGTGAAAAAGAACCTAAGCTCTCATCCTCATCCCAGCAAGGGTGTAAATGGCATTTACAGAAAGAGTCATTGCTTTGGACCTGAGTAATGGGGGGAAAGGAAGACTTTGGGAGTTCCATTTCATAGCTCTCTTTGTGAGATCCCATGCTCCAGGAAGGAAGGTGGTTGATTCCCAAGTGATGCAAAGGTTTGCCCAGCTGTTGTGACACCCTGGTTTGTATTGTCCTCGATGTGAGACGTGTTGGTTTGGTTTGGTTTGGTTTCCACCTGCAAAATAAAGTGATAGAGAAGGACTGATATCCTGCCTTTCTAGCCTCAGATCCTTAGGTGGCATCAATGCCTGTTTACGCCAGTAGAAGACCTTGGTACTGACTGGTTTTTGGTCTACTTCTGTAAGTTTTTAGCAAGAGATGTTCTACCCCTTCCTCAAAAGCAAGTTGCCTATAGACCTCAGTGACAGGAGGCTCTTTTGCCTTTCATTAGATAAGTTTCCATTCTTCATTTGGAACTCTTAGGAACAGGGAATCTGACACGGACTTTCCTAATCTCAGCCCTTACAGAGGTGATGGGAAGCCCCCAGCACACTGGGGGTGCACAGCAAGGAGTTAAAGTGCATGGGAATGATGAGCAAACAAGTGGATAAGGTGGGTTTGGCTGGGGTGTCTGCCCTCCTTCCTCTCCACCCCACAGTATTCCACCTGCTTGCTCCAGCCATAAAGTCATTCCCGAGGCCACAAGGAGCACTTGTAAAATCAACAGGGCTTATCGGACCTAAACTTGGGTAAATACTCGGACAATCAGGGCCCTTGTGCTTTCATCCCAGGAGTGTGTTAGGAGCCAACAAGTTCCATAATGCACCGGTAAAGATGAAGTCTCTCAGCAGCAGGAACCTTATCCCTGAGCTCTGTGCTCCTGGTGTCCCTTCCTGCCATCAGCCTGCTGTTGTGTGAGGCTGACCCATGGTGGAGATGCCCCACAGACCCCTTGCAGCAACACCACAGAGGAAAGGAGGTGGTTGAGGAAGGTAGGGGGATGCTGGTGGGTGCCTCAAGAAACGGGGTGTCACAGTTGTGCAAGCATAGGGGTGACTTTGTCCTCTGTATGATGGTGGGATAAGGAGAGTGAGGTGACCTGTGCTAATACCCCATATACTTACTCCTGGGGCTGGGCAGGGTGAGGAACTGGGGTTATAGCTCCCCATACAGCTCCCAAATTCAACCCCTCCATGCAATCAGTGCATTCCTGCCTATGGCAAGGGGGTTGGAACTGGATGATCTTAAGATCCTTTCCAACCCAAACTATTCTATGATTCGGCTGCCCAGCTTTACACACATCCTGTACTGGAGCTCACTCCAGAACCCAGACATCTGCACTCAGTGCTATCAGGAGCATTCATGCCATGTGGGGATGCAGAGTTTGGAAACATCTGGGAGAGGATGGGTTGAGTCCACAGAGCCTGGAAAACACCGTTGGTGATGTGCAACAGATGCTCCAACAGTGCCTTTGGAGGGTCAGACAAGGGATGCATTAATGATCCTTGTGGATTTTCCCAGGGCAGCAATGAGAGAACAGGATCTGTTTGGTACCTGCCACCCAGGGAGAAAGCTGCCCTGCTGGGGCAGGCAGTGATTCAGGAGCAGGGGCTGCTTTGCCAAGAGCAACTCACTCTGTAAGAGAAAGCCAGCTTTGTGGCTGAGTGGAGCCACACGTGCTGCACTCATCCAGCCCTTGGAATTCAGCTGGATGCTCTCCTCAGTCAGCCTATTATGGCTAATAGGGAAGAGCTCCATCCTGGCTGCAGTTGGCTGTGTCTGAGGATGCACTTAGCAGCTGGACGCAGTGCCATGGGCAGCTCCCATCTGATCTATGGCTTGGCTGGGCTGGTGTCAGCAGCAGGGCTGCGTGCTCCCGAGCAGGCAGCTGGTTTGTTTGCAGGGCTCCAGACAGGGTTGCACAACGTAGTAAGGTCTGGCTTGGGCCCCAGGGAGGAGAGATGAGGACAAAGGAGAGGGCTCTGCACCTCCTGCACTTCCCATGCTGCAAGGATGCTTATGGAGGGGGACACCTACAGTGTAGGTAGCACTTACAGGTTCAGTGTCCCTGCTGCTCTGCCCCTTTCACAGCTCCCAGAGCCTGTTTTAGCTGTATTCATTGTATGGATCTAACCCTGCATTTTTCATTCAAATTCCCTTCTCATTCTCATTTCCTTTCTCCATGCAGTCTTTATGCCTCCCCTCAAACTTATGTGTAGGTTTAGAACACATCCAGTGTAACGCTAGAGAGCAACTCTGCATCTTCCCAGTGCCTTTAGCATGGCCCCTAGATGGCTTTGTCACAGTTGGCATCCCTGGCTCCCCATTCCCTTGCGGGCTGCAATGATTGGGGTTGCAATACAGCACAGGCTTCCATAGGATTGCTGTGAGATTCCTGGCTCCTTCGCCCTTTTCCTTGGGTGCTGCCCAGTTCACGGCTTCTCATTGAGCCAACACCAAAGGGCTGGGGCTGACACAGATCACTCCATCATAGAGAGGATGATCCAGCACAGAGACAGAGGAGGAACTGCTCTTACAGGGCAAGCAGGATCAAGTCAGGACAAAATGTGCTGCTTCAACTGCAGGTGAAACCACAGAGGCTGCGAAGGATCAATACCAGCAGTCAGGGAAGGGAAGAGCTAAGACTAAAGCCTATGGTGTCTGAAAGCAAGGAGCCAACTTTCCTTTCCCAGCTGGGCCAGCACATGTCATTGCAGTCCTGAAGACACCAAACAGCAGGAGCAGGGAAGGTCGTAACGACAATTCCTCCTTCCCATCCACCAAACCCAAGCCCGAGCACTAGAGCCAAGCGCAAGGCAGCGATCCAGACACTTGGATCTGCTCTCTGTTATGAATTACACACACCCAAACCAGGCAGGGCCTCTGCTCTTTGAAAGTCTATCCCTAAGTGTTTATTATAGAAACCAGTTGCCCTCGTTGTTGACAGCCAAATTGCAAAGGGCTTTTGGATCTATAAGGTCCACGCCGAGCCGCGGCCTCAGCCCAAACACCCACAGCACTGCCCTCTCTGCATCTACCAACATGAAGCTCTCATTAGGTCCTGCTGGGATCTGAATCCAACACTTGGGAAAGCTGAGCTGGATGAAGCATGAGGCTAAACACCCCCCTAACCCCTCCGACCCAGCAGCACAGATTCACTATAGAGAGCACACTCTTACTATAGAGAGCACACTTTGTTTTATATGAGTTCCCAAGCTCCCAAACGTTTGCAGTGCCAGAAGGAACACAGATGGGAATAATTAAATAAGAGGGGTGATGTGATTTCCCTTTTATCCCAGCAGTGCTCATGAGCCACGTTGCTCCATGCCTTTATTGCCTTCAGCTACCTGGCTGTCAAGGCTAAGAGATACGTGTCTCCCTGAGCACAAGGGTTATCCTGGGAAGGGTTTTCCTTAGAGCATTGGGGTCATTAAATGGCTTTGTACCCGGTGAAACCACAGTGGAGCTTCTCAGGGCTTGCAGAAGGGGAGCCTTAGTGTGCTGCCCGTATCACCTCGCTGCTTGCTGGGTGAGGTATGTGCAGCACACAAAGCTATCGTGGGCAGAGGTTTGGAGAGCTGGTTCCTGGCCGTGCTGCCCCGCAGCGTGAGTCATTTCCCGCCTATCTCCTGCATTTCCCACTGGTAAAACAGGCTGATAACCACAGGTGTGCTTATGGGGCTTAACTCCAGAGTGACCGCACGGTGCTGGGGGGCAGCAGGGAAGGGTTCCAGATGAAGGTCCCATTTCAATCTCTTCTCTGGCAGGTTAAAGCCATTCCCCTTGTCCTGTCCCTCCATCCCTTATCCAAAGCTTCTCTCCAGCTATTTTTGTAGGCTCTTTACTTCTTTATCCCTGAGCACCACAACCTGTGCATCACAACCAAGACTAGCAGCAATGCCTTTAAGCCAGCCCTCATGGCCATCCCTTTTTTCCTGCCTTCCCAACTTCTCACATCCAGCATAGCCTGCAGGAAACGCCCCAGAGCAGCCCAAGCAGCAATCCTGTCACTGCCCTTCTCCTCTTAGAACTTGCTGGGCTGGGAATTACCCAGGGTAGTGTTGAAGAGGGATGTGAAGCAACTTGCCCTGTGGGCTAGGGGCCAGAGCATCACCCCCAGCTCACCCACTGCACCCCATGGCCACCTCCCTGACCTCACCAGGACCAGGCAGGCAGCATCCCACAATTCCCACCCTATGGAATCCTGCACACCTGCGAGGCACACCCTGCAAAAGCTGCATGCTTGGGCCTCTCAAGAGAGACCTGCAAACCCTATCCTTTGTTATCAACTGAGGCGCAGCCCCCAGCCCACCCTGAGGACCACAGGCTGTGCCGCATGCAGGCAAGATGCTGGGATCGCTCTTCCCTCCTCTCTCTGCGACTTGGGAGTCTTCTCTCCCCCTTTTCCCCCTTGGCTTTGCTGGTGTCTGCCTGCTGACTGGAGCTGTCATTATCAGCTCAATAAATCTCTGGCGCGGGTTTTATTGAATCACTGCCTGAGGGGGAACAAGCCTGTAAAGGTTGAGGAGAGCAGAGCTTTCCCACGCCTAAGACACGCTGCCGGAGCTCTCGCACACATTCCGGGCCTGCCAGCGCTCCGCAAATGTTTGGACAGCCTTGAACAAATAACACACCTTTAAAGAGGCCAGCATGGAATTCTTCCTCACCACCCGGCCACCCTCCCGTTGCTTTTCCCTCCCCATCCCAAGCGCTGTGTGCACGGGGGG
>NDXB01007676.1:0-13949 GCA_002631895.1 Agapornis roseicollis | reverse complement strand
CGCGGGGGGGGTGGGGGGGGGGGGGGGGGGGGGGGGCGAGGGTTGTGTGTGTTTATTTTAGGCTTGTCTTCCCCTTTGTGCTGAGGTTGAGCAGTTCGTGGCCGTGTTCCAGCCCGATTGGGTGGGAGGAATGATGTGGCCTCCGATGGGGTGCTTGTGAAGAGTGGGAAAGGGGTGGGAGAGGTGGGGGCCGGGATGGGATAAAGAGTGGGAAAGGGAGGAGGAGGTTTGGCTTTGCTCCTGCACAGATTTCCTGCAGCAGGTAGGAACCAGCCAGCAGGGATTTACTGCTGACAGCGTGCCAGGCTGCAGTGGTAACCTCGGGATGCCAAGCTTTTTCCCACCAAGGTTCCATCCGCCTCTTGCACGCTTCCAGTGGCACGCTCCACATCCCCATCCAACTCCATTAAGGCAGGGGTTCCCTTCGCATAGCCCTGCTGATGTGTTTTGACCCTGACCTGAAAGGAACTTCCCCAAGGGGCTGCAGGGTGGAGGTGGTTTCAATGCTGATGCTTGAGCTGGCCAAATGGCCTGCGGAGGGGTGCTGCGCTCCAAAGCTTTCCTGGATGCAGCCCTTGGGATGCAGGCAGCAAGGATGATGATCCTGCAGAGGATCCAAGTTTGCTCCGGGGGTCTGGAAAGCAGCTTCAGCAGCTGGGCCAAGGAGGAAGGAAAACACAGATGGAGCAGCAATATCCAGCTGAGAAGAGCGCAGCACAGCTCGCTCCGACACAGCCGGGGAGGATCCCATGTGCCTTCCCAAGGAAAAATGAAATGGCATCTCCCTACAAGCGTTTCCCTTCGGCTTCGCACGGAAATCCAGCTGGGAACAGGGATCCCTGAAACCACTCAGCCCTAATCCAGCCTGTGGTAGGCAGGCACAGCGGGAGCACAAGGTCTCACTTTGCCTTGCAGCAAGATGGAACACAGCTGCTGGTGTTTCCCCGTTGCGGTGTGCATGGGGATAACACCAGGATGGGATCATGCCTTATGTGTTCTATGGGCATAAGAGGAATGCATTGGTGGGGCATAGGAGAAACTTGGGAAGGATTAATGGAGTAGACAGCTGCCTGCCTGCTGAGTTCTGGGAATGTAAAACACTGCAGCCATCTCAACAGCTCCTAAAATTCCCCCTGACTCGTTTCCTGTTGCTGCTTTCCCAATGCTGAAAGACTTGGGCTCCTGTGGATAAAGAATTGGAGGAGATCCAGAATCCAGAGTTCTGCCTACTCCATCTTGCCTGTCAACGGGTCGTTAAAGAAGGAGCAGACACGTTGTGTTCACCATGGGCTCCCCACCAAAGAGCTGGGTGAAAATCCTGCTTTAGGAAACAAGTGACAATGAGGCTGATGGGTCCATGCTCCTTTAGGTTAGTTGGCTGACTCCACCACATTGCTGCACACTGAGGCACCAGGGCCATGCCTGCCTTGATGGGAACAGTAGGGAAATAAAGAGATGGAATTCATCCAGACACGGAAACAGGGATGCTGCGAGTCACAGTGGCAAGAAACAAGCTGTTGCATGTACCCATTGACAACTCCACCTTGGACATGCTGGGGAAGGAGCTAAAACTGTAGCAGGATCAACACCCAAGGGCACAAGAACATTAGCTGACACATGGGGAGAGACAGGGGTAGATGAGCAGATGAGGAAAGAGACACGTGGAAGGCATGCACAGGGGCATCTGCACATGGAGCAGAGGCACATGGAGCAGAGGCTGGCCAGAATGAAGGTTGAGGTCCATCAGCACAGCGCTGTGCAGAGCTCAGTACAAAGTTCATTGCCACCGTGCTCATAAACTGGATAAGGAAGCTCAGAAACCTCTGGAATGGCTTTTGGTTCCACTGAAATGCCCCCAGCTTGCTCTGTGGTGGCCTTTATGGCCCATACACTGTCCCAGCCGACTCAGGTCCTACTGTGGTGAGTGGTACCAACCCACATTGTCTTGATAACACCATGGATTTGCTCATTGGCCTCATCCTTCTGCATTGCCAGGCACATTGGAGACACGCAGCAATGGGAACATATGCACGTGGCTGCTATTGTTAGCATTAAACAAGAAGTGCTGATGCCATGGGGCAGGAGCTGTCACCCAAAAACCAGCAGTAGAGCAGAGGAAGCTTCATGGCCCTGTGGCCACAGCAGGGATGGGGGGCCCCTATGGGTGGACAAGAGGGGTGCAGGGTGAGCCCAGCAGCACTGGCATGGATGGAGCCACACTCTGGCCTCCATGCCCATGCCCATCCTGCTGACAACGCACAGGCACATGCCTGGCACAGGGCTTGTGTGCACCATGCTCTGGATGCATGTGTCCTGCATGGACTGTGTGTGTCCTGCATGGGCTGTGTGTGTCCTGCATGGGCTGTGTGTGTCCTGCATGGGCTGTGTGTGTCCTGCATGGGCTGTGTGTGCCTCTAATGGGCTGCCTGCTCTGTGTGCATCACCTCTACTCTGGAGCCAGGCTGAGAGAGCTGGGCTGGTTCAACCTGGAGAAGAGAAGGCTCCTTAAGGGAAGACCTTATTGTAGTCTTTCAGTCCTTGAAAAGGGCCTGTAAGAAAGATGGGGGGAGACTTTTTAGCAGATCCTGTTGTGATAGGATGAGGGGTGATGGTTTTGAACTAAAAGAGGGAGATTCAGGCTGGATGCGAGGGAGAGATTCTTTACAATGAGGGAGGTGGGATACTGGTGCAGGTTGCCCAGAGAGGTGATGGCTGCCCCATCCCTGGCAGTGTTCAAGACCAGGTTGGACACAGGGCTTGGAGCAAGCTGCTCTGTGGAAGGTGTCCCCGCCTGTGGCAGGGGTTGGAGCTGGATGAGCTTTGGATCCTTTCCAACTCAAACCATTCCATGATGATTCTATGCTGGATTCATGCATGCCTTGCACCACTCCTCATGTGTTTGCATCACCACAATGATGCACATGCGGGTGCTGCTACATGCGTCATGCCCTCTGTGTGTGCTCACAGCTCCCAGCACTGCATCCCTGAGGAATGTTGTAAGAAGTTTGCCTGAAGTAACCTGATGGCCCTGAAGAGCCTGATGAGGATTGCCACTGGTGATGCCAACGCTGGACATGCAGTACCCTCACTGAGTGAGCCTCTGTAGAGGACAAGGCACATCTTTTACTGGGGTTGAGGGGGTTAATGCTTCCTTCCTCTGCATGTGGAGGGATCAGCACATGCAGCTTTCAAGTTGCTTTTGAGTGATGATGCTGAGTGAAGGTTGGGCTGCTTCCTCCTAAGCATCCCAGAAACCAGCCTGGGCTGCATCCCTGCAAGGTTCAGACAAGGTCTCAGCCTGGGTAACTGGTGCGGCTGCCCCTAGAAAAGGCCAGGAACCACTAATTTACAACAGGGAGGCAGACACAAAATGGCCTGTTTGCTCTCAGGCCTCAAATTGTCTGTTAGCAAAGGGCAGACCACAAAATGGGTGGCCCCTTTCCTGGCAAAACTGTGAAAACCTGCTTAGTTCCTGCACCAGCAAAGCAAACAAACAAACATGACCCGGCGTTGGGTTTCTGCCCCTCACCAGCATCTGAAAACAAACCCAGAGAGCTGATAAGAACCAGCCCCGACAACAACTGATGGCAGAAGCCAGAGATGCAATTAGGCATTTGCAATGTTTTAAACAAAGGGCAAAAAGCAATCAGCGAAAGGTAATTAAAATGGATTAAACGAAGCAAAATCATCTGAGCAAAACGCTGGGAAGCAGGCCAGGCAGGCAGGATGGATAACCATGGGAAGTGTGTGCTCTGAGGTGCTGCATTCATATCACTTTGTGCTTCTGCAGCTCTTTGGAGGACCTCAGAGCAGTCTGCAAGCAATTAAACCTCACAGTACCCAAGGGAAGCAGAGGTTATTGTACGTACTTACAAGGTGGCTGCACAGAGTGGGTTGAAGTGATTTATGCTGGGCCCACATCACGAGTTAGAGACAGAGTAGGGAATAAAGCTCGGAGTGCCGAGCCCTGGTTTGTTTTAGCAGGGAAGCCAAGGGGATGGTGCCATGTGAAGAGAGCATTTTGCCTCCCAGCAGCAGCCGTGGTGTGAGTTCATTTCTATGAGCAGCCTTGTTTATTTTTAGCACCTGAGTTTATATCAGGAATGACAAATTTGGCACTCCTGCTTGGATGTGGCTGGGACAGCAGCAGCCTGCAACAATAAAAATCTTCAACACACAGTGCCTGCCTCTTCCTCTCCCCTCCATTGAGTCCCGTGGCCAAGGGGAGCCAGGCATGGCTTGTCCATGTTCAAAAGCAGTGGGAAATCCACTGGAGAGACTTGCAGGGAAGGCTTTGACATTCGGCAATAGCAGAGAGAAGTGAAGAGAGCGATGGTTTGCTTGTCCTTGGGCAAAGGAAATAGCTGTGTTGTATCTGTATTTCAACAGCAAACTCATAGCGATGGAAAATGAATCATGTTTCTGGGATACTGATGGGTGCATGCACTCCAATGGCTTCACTTCAGAAAACAGAAAAAGGGATAGAAGAAGAAAACAAATAAGGATCCCCAAGGCTTCCCTTTTCCCATGGGATAGAGCAGTGAAGGAAAACACAGAGCTCTGCTTGCCAAAGTCCTCTGTATCCTTCAGGCTTGACTTCTTCCCACAACAGTCCTTGATGGCATCACCATAGAGCATCTTGTGTCATTCTATCCCAAAGCCCATTGTGTAACTGGTTATCATTTGTGTTTCAGCACCAGTGGAGGGGTGGCAGTGTCCTGTATGTGGGGAGGGGAAATGAAACAGCAACTAAAAGGACTCCTGCTTCAGGGTGAAGCTGAAAGAGGGACTGATGCATCGCTCGGGGATGCAGCCTCCAGCTGACCATGCATGAGCTGATCCCTGTGCTCAGCCAAGCTAGGGTTGATGAGTTTCAGTTCCCCATTCTTTGAGTACCTCGAGGGACATAGAGATTGGAATCTCCCCTCCCTTTGAAGATAGCTGCCCCTATTTGCATCCAGCTCTTGTAAGCATCAGCCTGCCCTGCCTAGGCCTGTTACACCTCATGTTCTCAATGTGATGCTTGTGCATTTGGCCTGCATTTCTTGCTCTCCAAGCAGCACTTATTGCTCCCCAGGCTGCAGCATATGCTGCCAAGCATGCCATGGGTTACATGAGATATTTAGAATCCCACAGCTGATAGAACATCATGGCCATCATCGCTGCACCACAGGAAAGCAGACTGAACAGTTAGCATCCTCATCCTGCATCCCATGAGTACCTGGATTCCCCCTTGCATCTAACACTTCCATCTAACCCTATCACTGCTGGGTTTTAGTTGCACAGGTATGTTCAGTGACTCCAGTCAGGTGCCCAAAATGAATGGACCTTGGGAACACATTGTCCAACATCTAGGAATCTTCTGCAGGGCCCGTACTGGGTGCCTTTCACTTATCCTATGTGGTTCTCTTGGTTTCCACGTAAGATGCTCCTTGAAGGATTGTTCAGCACGAGCCAGGCAGTGAGCAGCTGGGATTAGGCAGACCAAAGATTAGATGCTCCTATGCAATCACAACCATGAGGCATTTACTTGAACAACAAGGAAACATCCAGTTACAGTAAGCAGGATGAAGCATCAGCATCGTGCTTGGGGCATGAACTAATCCAGCACTGTCTGTGGGTAGGAAGGCTTTTGCTCTGGGGCAGTAGGTTATCCAGGAAGAGGCTGCTGCTCTAAAAGGGCATTTTAGGGCTCTCCATCCTCAGCAGTGAGTTGTGCTGCTCACTGTCAGAGATAGGAGACTGCGCTGAACAGACCATTAGTCTTATCCAGCCTACCAGCTCCCTGTGTTTTGGCTGCAGCATGCCAGATAGGAATTAGCGACTGTGCTGTGTTTGTTCTCACAAGGCAGGAGGGGAGGCTGACAGAGGAAGAAACACAGAGCAAGAGAAAAAATAGCAAGGAAGGAAGGGGAGGGGATGTGTGCAGACACATAAATACACAGCATGCTTTCGGGATGAGCTGGGCACAATGGAGAAGTGCCCCTGCCTCCATCCTGCACTGAGCGTGCAGCACAGCTTTGGGAAGGGGGATGAAGAGCTTGAGCCACCCCATTCACCCCAGTTTGCATTGGGATGGGATGGGATGGGGTGGTGGCTGGGCAGGCAGACAAGGAGCAGAGTGTTAACTTAATGGCTTTAAGCTGCCAGAGGGGAAATTGAAATGAGATCTTAGGCAGAAGTTCTTCCTTGTGAGGGTGCTGAGGCACAGATTGGAAGCATAGGGGGTTAGAACGGGATGAGCTTTAAGGTCCCTTCAACTCAAACCATTCCATGATTCCACTCTTCTAATTCCCAACAAAAGGCCAGGGCTGCACAAGGAAAGGTATCCAGGCAGAGCATGTTTTGCTTGGAGCATCAGTAGTTAGGGCAAAACCTGAGTTGAGGGCTACACCTTCCCAATCCATGTACAAACAGGTGTAACCTTGCCATCTTGGCACTAAGGAGAGGACAAGAAGTCCAAGCCAGTGGTAAATAGCATGTCTGGCTCACAGGACACTGAATATAGGGTGAGGGTGAGGTGAGAGACTCTCTGGCTAGTTCACCCTCCAGGTTACAGCCTGCCAAGGGCGGCTCACTTTGGGTAATGCAATTCTGTGCTCGTCCTCAAGTCCCTGATGCACCTCAATGAAATTGGGGTGCAGGATTATCCCCAACAGTAGCTCTAAAAGCTCCAGCTGCCTTTGCCAGCCCTATTATTGAGCCTTTCCAAGGTATTGATTCCATAATATAGGTCAGCTTTAGGCATGTTGGAGAGGGATCAATCACAGCAACCAGGCCCAGTGCAACTCCAATCAGTGCAGCAGAGTCAGAGGGGAAGGGGAATTTGAGGTTGGTTTTGCCTTTTACTTTATTCCCTTTACCTCCAGCTGTGCTCCCATCAGTTGGTGGAGCAGGACATAAGCTGAAGCAGCAAAATACTTTGTGCTTCTTCAAGCTATAGCATTGGAGGGTTTTTTTCCAGCTGTGGTTCCTGTAAGCAGCTTGTGCTATAAGGTCTTTCTCTCTTTCTCTGTTGCATTGGCCAGCAGCTTATATCCCATAGGGCTTCTGCTACTGAGCTCTGAGCCAGGCAGACACGAGCTAGCTCCAAACCACAAGCTCTGTGGCCTCAGTTAGCACAGTGCCAAGCAAAAGCCCATGCAGATGTGCTCTCAGGGGGATGTGTGCTGCTTTCATGGAGTTCACACTCTGTCCCGACTGCTTCTGGAGCAAACAATAACTCTTCAAGCTGCATAAGGAGCAACTGAATTCCCTTTCCATCCATCTCCTCTTTGTGCTTTTCCATAACCTGCTCCAGCTCGGCCGTGCTGATGGGTGAAAAGCAGGATAAGAGCACATAGGCCAGGATGTGCAGCTCTGGATACATGTAATTTCCATGCTTTTTGAGGCAAAAGATCCCTTTTTCCACATAGTCCCTGTGCAAAAGAGAACTGGTGGGTGAGCGCCTTTCCTTTGCATGAGGCTTATCATTCCCATTGCCTTTCTGCCCCTCCCTGTCTGGCTGGCAGGCTACCTGGGCTGCAAGCAGAGATGGTATCACACTGCAGATACTGATAAGGGCAACAAGGATGTGGCAATCAGTGGTCAGAACCTCCCCTTTAATGGGATGGGGTAGGACTGCCCATTGGTAAACAGGCTTCCCCCGCACCCATTGCTTTCTGCACTGAAATACAGCACGGAGCCATTCATTTCCTTTGGAAAACTCCAGGCAGGTGACTCACACCATGTACCTTGACTTCTCTCTTGCACACCAATGCTCTCCCTTTGCTGTTTTCCTTCTTTTATGGCTGGAATTTGTCCCCTTTGCTTTGACCCTGACACAAACACCACCCCCATGACCCTGCATTGCCACAGGGATTTTATGGGAGGTCAACTCTTTCCTGCAGGCTTGGTGCATGGATAAGGAGCACAGCAATGAGGGGAGTCCATCTATGTGGCTTCAAGGAGGAACTGGCTGTTTGTGAGGAGAAACCATGCAACAGAACAGCTCATCCTGCTCTTATCCTTCTGGAACAGAGCTTGACTAAAAGCTCTTGATGGATGATGCCTGTTTGGTTGCATGTAGGGAATGGGCATGCACTGTGGTCCATTGCCTAGTGTCTTTCTGATGGGGAAGAAGCTGCTGCTGGTCTCATGATGGGCAGTCCAACAGAGGAGGCAAAACAGAGAGGGACAGAGAGACTGAGCCCCCATAATATCAATAGATACCAGGTTGAAGTGCTTCCCTATGAGGGTGGTGAGGTGCTAGCACAAGTGAGATGCTAGCACAAGCAAGTGGTAGCCTGTAGAATGCTCTGCTAGTGTCACTTCTGGTAGACTTGTTTCACTGTATTTCATGAGACAAAGAAGACAAAGGGGCAAAATGGGGTTGAGATGGGTAAACAACTGTATCTGAGGCACCTCAACTTCAGCAATAACTTGGTGGTGGCCATGGCTGTCATGGGGCACATTTATTAACTAAGAAATCAGCTTGGTATGAAGTGAAAGAGCATCTGCAGAACTGAAACCGCTGCAGTGGAAGCCTGCCTCAGGTTTATGGTCCCTCTTACATTAGCTAGTTAAAAAAGTAGTACAAACATTTAAACACCAGTGGCAGTAAAGATAAAAATGTGAGCTTGATTAGATAAAGAATAAAGATAGGTGCTTTATATTTACACCTGGACCATAACCTTTGTTTGCTTCAAGTTAAGGCTACTCAAGTGCACAAGTGTGAAGCAGAGATTTCCTGGAGGCCCAAACACCTTCTCGTGTAAATGAGCTTTTGGGGTGTGGGTGAACAATCCCTTTGAGAGCAATGAGGGTTTGTGCCCTCCCTCCTGCAGGAGAAGGAGCAGCAAGGGGGATGTGAGCTCTCTTTGGGACAGAGCCAGAGGTGTTAGAGTAAGCTGCTCTCAAATATGCTATGGGGAGAGTATCCTCCAGCTTGGGGACAGGGATGTGTGCAGGTAGCTCTGACAAGGTGTCTGCTGCAAAGTAATGAGGTCAGAGAACGGTTTGGGTTTCAAGCCATGCCCCCTTGTCCTATCCCTGCATCCCTTGTCCCAAGCCCCTCTCCAGGTTTCCTGGAGCCCCTTTAGGCACTGGAGCTGCTCTGAGGTCTCCCCTTCAGGAGCCTTCTTTTCCCCAGGCTGATCCAGCCCAGCTCTCTCAGCCTGGCTCCAGAGCAGGGGAGGGCTCCTCTGTCATTCATGAAGTTACTGAAGTCTGGGCCAATTCCCTCTGGGAACTGCTCAGGAAGAAGCAAGCAGTGAGTTGCTGTGTTGGGTCCAATGCTGCTGGGATGGCAGCGAGCTGGTGTCACCATTCCTCACTGCTCCAGGACGGTGACAGGACACACAGGACCTCCAGGGGGGAAGGTGTGCATTATCACATGCCTGGATGGGTGCAAAGAGCATGTCCCCTTCGATCCCTATCACCCCAGGAAGGGTGCAAAGCTGAGGTCACATCAGCCTCCTCACCCACGTGTGCTTGATGTGCCATTAGCAGCATCCTCCCCATCATCAGCTACCGGAGCAACCAGCTCAGACCCATGGTTTGGCAGCACTGGTGTCCCTCCTCTCTGCCCTGAGCGGGTGTTGCAGGAGGGCCAGACCCTTGCATCCACTTTCACAATGGATGAGATTGCCGCTTGCACTGTCCTCTGTTGACACCGAGGTTAACTTAGTGCATCCCTACGGACCCGGTGGCACTGCCCAGCCGTTAGACACGTGTCAAGGGCAGAGGGAAGCGGGCCTTGGGGACACAGTGGCACATGTCTCTGAGCAGATTCCACTTTAATGGCATGCCTGTGCGGTGGTGGTGGTGGTGCATTCCTTTGAGCGTTGCCATGTGAGGCCAGGACGGTGCTTGGCTCCACTTAAAGTGCTTTATCAGTTTCTGAAGTCACTTTGTAAATAGCAGCAGCAGAGAGGAGGAGGGAGAGAGAAGGGAACGAAATAAAAGCCGGGAGAGAAAAGGGCTTTGTTAATTTTAATAGGGTGTGTTATGTTCCTCCTTCATCTCCCAGCGATGCCACACTTGGCGATGACAACCCTGCTTTATGGAGCCTCCCCCCCCTCCTTCCCAGAGCCTAGTTAAGAATCCCACACTGCACAGCAGAGAATGACTCGCATTGCGGCGCTGGGGAAGAACGCGCCTCTGTTTCCAGCACGGAAAAGCCTCCGGGCGCATATTTCTGTCATGAGGCCCTTTCTGCTCAGCAGTTTTCGCAGCTGTGATGACACTCGGGGTGTCGCCCCCCGCTTTCTCACGCTCTCCCTGCCAAGGCGAGCTGCTCCTGGGATGCAGCCAGCCCTTGAGGTCGGCTGGGCCGGCGGCCCCTGCACGCGCGGGGCAGGATGGAGCCGTGCGCTGCGATGGGTTGGGAGGGAGCTTAAAGCTCCTGGAGTTCCACATTAGGGCACCCTCCATTAGACCCCCCCCTCCCCCCCGTTCAATCTAGGCTTGAACGCTGCCGGGGATGGGGCAGCCACAGCCTCTCTGAAGGTGGCTGTTGGAAACGGGCCATGGATCCTTCTTAAGGTCATTGCGAATGCTTGCCCTGTTCAATCTGCAAGTGCAGAACTGCAGCTAGGGGTTTGGGGACCGCACTCCATCACCCGCCTCGGGCTACGCTACCTCTTCTCCCTTTCCTCACAGCAAATACACGGCTTCCTCTTCCCCTTTCACTGCCTTCCCCACAGCGCCTGGCTTTTAAGCCGGCTTTTCTTAGCCAAGGCTGCCCCTGGGGAGCCTTCCCTCCCCGCCTGCCTGGGGATGAGGAAGGAGGAGGAGACGGGAGGTGCCTGGAGCGGTTCCCACGCTCGGGGGGCTGCGAGCCTCCTTCCTCCCCACCATTCCCGGCTCCGGGAAATGGCAGGCGTGAGCTGGATGCCGGCAGGCTCCCGCTCCCCCCAGCCCGGAAACCTCGCTCCAGCTGTGCTTTATTAAAGCCGGAATGTCCCTGCGGGATCGGGGCGAGCCAGAAGCATCATTAATAACAACCAACGACGTTGCCTTGCGTGCCAGCCGGGGCCTGGAGCAGCAGCTCCCACGCAAGAGGCTGCATCGCTTGGTGGCCGTGCACCCATCACCCCAGCCCGGCTGCTTCCTGCTGGAGCCGGGAGCACAGCAGGGGTCCCGGCGCTGGGATCACACACATTCAACGCTGCAGCTTTAGGAAGAGATGGACTCCGGTAGGAGCCTGACCCGGGGGTGAGAGCTGACCCGAGGGATGCTCTGATGCATCTGCAACAGCGAAACCTCTGACCTAAGAAGTGATTTTCTATCCTAACAAGTGTTTTAGCCCCGGAGCTTGGGCTCTGCACTCAGATGTTGAGCTATCAAGTGACAGTGGGCAAGAAAAGTTGGTTCCAGCCTCAGTTTATCTCCTGGTTTCTTTAATAGTGTTTGGAGGAGGAATGGCTTCTCTCTACTTTCTTGTGTCTCTGTCCCCTACCAGAATTCACATGCAGTGAATTTGCTCTATATCCCTCTCTCTGTATCAGAACCAGAGCCTCAGTTCTATGATTGCAGACACTGGCCCAGAGCCAGGTCTCATGTAAACGGGTGGATGTCATCTCACCAAGGCCACCCATCTCTGCCCTTTAGCATCTATTGCAGCAACTGACTGCGTGCCCACGCTTGGTGAGTTATTAGGCTTTCCCATTCCAAAAGAAATGGATTATAAAGAGCCATGTGGCAAGGCTACCATATCCACTAAGGAAATGGAGACTCTGAGTACCCTTAGCAAGCAATAGCGATGTTCCTGTTCAATAGCTCTTCCATGTGCTCCACAAAGCAAAGTCCAGTTCTTGTCAGGTAGTTTTCCATATCACTTAACAGTTGTCATCAGATCATCCAATACGGATGGCAGCAATAAAGAACCAGAACACAGAATGGGCTTTGGGGACCAGTGTGATTTCACCTCCTTTAGCAGAGCTTCAATTCCTGAGGGTTTTCCTACAGCTAAGCATCTATTATGTAGGAAAACACAGGTTTTCATCTACACAGGACTGTCCTTCTAGTGCTGCTCACAGATGGAGCACTCAGGAACACCAAACCCCACCATTTAAAGAGCAGCTCATGCATTTTAAGTTGTTTATCCCAAATAAAAGCTGATTTTTCTGCTGAGATCACTTGACTCCAGGAGCTGCAACCTGGAGTAAAACCCCTTTGAGATGCAAAGAAGAGGGAGCAGGAGCATGGCTTCAGCCTTCATGGGATCAGGAAGAGGAAAGAAGCCAGCAGCTTTGAAACAGCTCACTAAAGTGCTCTCATTTATTCTTACTGCTGGGCCCTGCTTGCCAGCTTCCTTGTAAAACTCCCCTGTAAAACATAGCTAGAAGGAAATGAGGGGGTTTATATATATATATATATATATATATATATATATCTCAAAACCTCTCTCTTTCATACCCACAGATCAGAACCGAACCAATAAGAGGCATTTCTGGCCTTGGTTTTATTGAGTGGCCAAGTGGCTTTACTCAGAGCANATAGAGAGAAGGAAAAGGGGGTGTTTATATATATATATATATATATATATATATATCTCAAAACCTCTCTCTTTCATACCCACAGATCAGAACCGAACCAATAAGAGGCATTTCTGGCCTTGGTTTTATTGAGTGGCCAAGTGGCTTTACTCAGAGCAGAGTAAACCAGCAGGTTCTGGTAAGGAGCACACATAATTTGCCCTTTGGGTGAAAATGGCACTTGAGACATTGCTGGTGTCTTATGTTGTCCTTTGGCATGAGGTATTTCATCCTCCAAGCTACATCTCCATGTCCTTTGCCATATTGCTCTATTATATCTTCTCACATTAGAAGAGAGGCTCCATCCTTGTTCAATCACCACTAACGAACACACAGCAGAAACTCATTTGGTCCCTCTGGCTTTCCCATCACTATTTTAGCCAACTGGATGCAGCTGTAGCTGCTTCCTGCTCTGTTTCTTAGAGTGGAGGCTCTGTGGTGGCCAGCCCTTGGGTTCAGGCTCATGTTGAGCATTGGTCAGGAAGCTGTGCTGACACTGCTGATGACTGCTGTGGTTCCTGTGAAACCTGTGTGGTATCTGCATCTAGAAGTTCACTCCTCATGCATTAAAGGTAGGATTAAAGCCAAGGGTTGGGGAGGGAGGAGTTGAGGGGTTTGTTTTGGGCTGTAGAGGGACCTTGGACAAGGGCATGGAGCAATAGGACAAGGCTTTACACTGATCTAGTGGAAGGTGTCCTTTCCCATGGAAGGGAGTTGGAACGGGATGAGCTTTAAGGTCCCTTCCTACCCAAGTCATTCTATGAAAGGTGTTTGGTTAAGTCTATTGTGCATCTCTGGGCTGTTGTTCCTACAATGCACCTCTGGGTGGTTTGGGGTAGATGATAGAGGAGTTGTGTTATGGTTGGGTACCATGAGCAGCTCTTCCAGTGAGTTCATCAGCAGTGTGTGCACTGTGCATGTGTGCCATGTTGTTGTACATGGAGAAACTGAGGCAGGGAGCAGTGCTGGCACTTGCTGAGGTTGGAGCAGGCCTGTGGGGCAGCATGGTGTGATGAGGTTACTTGGAGTAAGGCAGAGCCATGTGCCTGCAGCCCTTCCACCAGTCTGTTTGCATGAGCTGGAGTCAAATGCTGCTGTTTGTGCTGTGGAATGTGTCTCCCAAACATGGTTTGGTGTCACCTTCCAAAACTAGTTCTTTTTCCTGTACTATTCCCTCAGGGTCACAGCTGGGTGCTACAGGGACAGGTTATTATGTACCAGGATTGGGCAAATTATGCCCTTAAAGAGAGGAATTGATGGAGCCAGTGTCAGTGTAACAGCAGCATCCTTTATTTGATGGTGGTTCTTAAAGTGGCTGCTGGGTTTGGCACAGCTTGTGCTCATCAGGCTTTTGCAAGATCCCTGTAGCACTTTGTCCTGGGTTCAGCAGTTGCAGTCAGTTTTTCTTCTCTTTAGTAGCTGTGTTTTGAC